>JAKOGI010000529.1:25000-155000 GCA_029747015.1 Carnegiea gigantea | reverse complement strand
AACTATGGCAAAGCCCAATGGCCGGACCAATCTTTTAAGTTCTCTGCTTGCCATTTTCATCATGGAAGAAGAGGTTGGCTTGCCTCCTCTTATTGAGGATGAAGTCAACAGAATATGGGGCGGTGACCAAGAGGACACTTTTATAACTCCTTTCATCCCTATTAAAACCCCTTAGATGAAATGAGATGGAAAAGAGAAAGTCCAATACCTCTCCTGTAATGAAAGGCATTATAAACCCCTACATTTGATTCAAGAGGGGGATCGGCCAAATCCCCACTATAACATCTAAGTCACAAGAGGACCTAGTCCTCACCATGTTGAAAAAGACTAAGGATTATATATAAATATGGAAACTCTTAGCCTCCTCTGCCAATCATCGAGAGGCACTCTTAAAGGACCTTATAAGGATGGAAGTACTTGTGCAGACCATCCTGAAGAATTAGTAGGCTTCTTCACCACCAAAAAGTGCCCTTAGACCATAACTTTTAATGACATAGACTAACCTCTTGAATGAATAAAACGTAATAGAGTTCTATATTTTACCATAACTTGTAGAAACAAGTTCATGCGATGACCTGTAATCACAAATTACAAAGATTGAATTTTTATAGAATTCAATTGATTTGAATTGGGTACAATCTCTATGAATACAAACTCCTCTGATTCTTTCTCTTTCAAGGATGGATTTTCCAACCCTTTGCATCATGGGGGTAGGGACCTATTTATAGGAAAGGCTCCCCCTTGAAAGTCAAGACAGGCCTTGACGTTGGGTTTTGGACTTTGACCTAGGTTTTGGCCTTTCAATCAGGCTTTACCCTAGACTGCTTTGACTTTCATTTGTTTGACTTTGACTTTGACTTTGACTTGGCAGTCTCCCGGCCTTGTAGTGAGTACCGACTTCGAAGTCGCCTCGAACTTTGACCATACGTTGACTTGAGAGTCGATTTTGACGTTTGACTTGTAAGCCGACATGGGTCTTGACCTTTGGCCTTTGATTTTGACTTTAACTTTGACTTTGACTTTTGACCGCTCCTTAACTTGGGCGTCATTTGGGTTTTAGGTCGTGACTTGATTTGGTAGTTGTCTTAAGCTCCGGTTTAGGCTTTGACTTGAATTTTGACTGATTTCAGACTTGGGAGTCATCTGGGTCTCATCTTGGGTTTAACTTGTGAGTCTGTCTTGGGCTTGACTTGTGAGTCTTTTAGGCCTGATTAAATTAATTAAAAGGGTTGGCCCAATTAATAATTTAATTTAATTTTGATACGGCACGAATAAATTTTTAGTGCCTACAAATTGCTCCCTCGAGACTAGGTTACGTTTGAGACCTATCGTTTGAACGTAGCTGACGTCTCGATATTTATCTGAGCTCATGTATTTTCACCAGTGGGCTCGATCCAGGCATTTCTCAGCATCCTAAAAGTGCTAGGCCCAACGCACTTTTCCTTCGGGCTTCTCTTTCTCTCATTTTGGGCCTATCTTTTCTTCTTCATTATTTTTTTTGTATCTGTTTGTTTGTCTGGACCTGGACCAGACTCATCTTTGGTTTGCCTTCTCTCATTTGCTTGTGGGCCTAGTCTGTTCTTCGCTTCTGCTTTGCTTTCTTTCTTTTTCTTTTGAGCAGGCCTGGATTAGAAGTGGTCCAACCTGAAGAGCTGGACCCAGACCGGCCTTCATCTCCTCTTCCTTTTCTTTCTTCTTTTCAGCCTGGGCTGCGCTAGTTTTATCCCCAGTTAAAGACCACGCCTAAGTCACGTGCCTTGGGCACTGTTCATGCTTCTTCTTCCTTCGACAGCCACCAACACCCTAAACCCGACGCCAGCCACTATTCTTCATCTCCCACCTTTGACATTTCAGCCCCCATAAACCTAGCAACCGAGCGCACAACCCTTCTTGTTCATTTGCTGCTTGACACCCAGCTGCCACCCTGGACACGAGACCTCGACGTCTTTGCTTCGCCGTTGCAGCGTTTAGAACCCCAGAAATTGAAGGCCCCATTTTCTTGAACAATAGGGCACCCAAACCTCCCATTTGAGTGGTTCAACCTTTGTGGTTATCAAAGGTCTCAACTTTTTCACTCTTTCCTCTGTTGCTTAGCCTTAACTGCATTTGTCCAGAAACAGAGCCCAACAACCGAGCCCCATTGTTTTTGCTACTGCTGTACCGGTGGTTAATGATGAAACCAACCCTCCAAGCTTGATTGTTCCCACCACTTTTGGTCATCTATCCATCAAAGGTACTGCCTCTTTTTCTTTTTTTTTTCTTTTTCTTCTTTTTTTTGTTTAAAACACATCATCATCCTTCAGAGCTTTGCTTGTGTTTCTGAGTTAGTGGAAGGATATGGGCATGATATGAGCAGTATCAGGAATGGGATACTTCATACTCCCTTTTTTTTTGAGCTTTATTTTGGCTTTGGTCTATCGGGCTTCAACGTGAGGTTTTTGGATGATTTTTTTTTTGTTTTGTTTTGTTGGGAGTCATGAAAATGAATGAGGAAGGGAATGATAAGCACGACCATAATCTAGGCCTGTGTGAGGACGAACAAAAATCATGAAAAAGGGGAAAGCTTGGCCTCTGTTTCTTTACGTGCCCCTACTTCGTTCCATTTCTCTGTAACAATGGAAATTAATGTCAAATTTTCCCAAAGTGTTGCTTTGCTTTTCCTCTTTTTTTTTGTTTGTAGATTGGTGCCTTTATTGCTGTTGAGTATTTCACATTTTTTGCCTTCATGCCTCTCCACTGCTTCATGCTTTTTTTTTTTTGGGTGGGGTTTGGGAATTCAGGAGAGAGAAAAAAGGATTGAGATTATCATTAGACCCCCTTTTTTTTTTGTTCATTGAGTCATGCGCTGCTTATTACTTGGCATTTTATTCCAACTTAAAATGTTGTGTCTTGAAGGGCTTTAGCTGAAACGAATCCATAGGAAGCCCTTTTATTAGATTGACGAGTCTTCTCATGTCTGTCTAAGTTGTTGTAACGCCGCATTCATTTATTATTGCATTTTTCGCAAATTGCGACCATGCTTGCTTGTTGAAAAATGACACATTTTTTTATTTTTTTTGCTAATGCTCACTTGCTAGTAGATCGTTTTTTTGAATGCCGAGACCCCCCCTTTTTTTGGTACTCTATTGCCTGTGCAGGTTGAGAAGCTGTTTAAAGAACCACTTGCGACACGGTTCGCTGCTTGGCCAAGGGCCTTGAACGGAACTGATACGCACGAGAGTGGTATGAAGACTTGAAGAACCACTTGCAACACGGTTCACTGCTTGGCCACGGGCCTTGAACGGAACTGATACGCACGAGAGTGGTATGAAGACCTGAAGAACCACTTGTGACACGGTTTGCTGCTTGGCCATGGGCCTTGAACGAAACTGATACGCACAAAAGTGGTATGCACAGTGAAGAGCAACTAGCGCGACAATCAACAAACATTTTGATTGATTTCGCTCCGCGTTTTACCCTTCTTTAGCATTTATTTTGTTTAGATATCGCTTTGCTTACTGATTTGTTTCCTAAAAAAGAATTAACTTTATGTTTGATTTTGTTCTCAGGTGATTTATAATGATATATTTTAAGGAGTTTCAGCGTAACGGCAAGCCACTTCTTTTCGTCATGTATATAGAAAACGACAATCCTTGGTCAGGCAGCTGCTTCCAAATCTACCGTTCTTTGAGGAGGCCAAAAGCCAATCAGATGCCTGTTATAGAGCCGTCATCCTTTCCTTCCAAATTTTCCATTCGGGTGGAAAAGGGTGCAGAGGATGGCTCCGTCGGGTACTTTCTGCAGAGCACATATCATGACAAATCCAGCCTTCTTATTGAATTCCTTGTACTTGGACGTCGCATCATATCCAGGCAGTCCAGATTGGGCCCGAACATGATCCTCTACGGCGACTTCGGCTATATTCCCTTGTTCTGGGAATGGACAGAGTATGTGCTTTCCTATTTTGAGGCACGTTTACGAATGTGCGCTTTATACGAGGCGGTGTATGTCTCGCTCTACTCTTACAGTTGCGACATACATGTTGTGTGCGCCTTTTGTGAGAGTTGGTGTCCTTCCACCAATACTCTCCACACGATAACTGGCGACATGTCTGTTTCATTATGGGATTTGCACAAGCTTGGTGGATTCCCAATTAATGGCAAAATCTACGATGAGACCATTCCCTACCTCCAAGCCTTTGAGCACCGGGACAAGGAAAACCTGAGGACTATACCATCTTCCTGCAAGTTTCTATTCGCTGCTTTTAGACGTTTGGAAAAGATGTCTACTTGTGAGAAAGGCATCAGTGCAAAGACGTGGATTGATTTCTGGTGCAAGAAGAAGTTAATTCACAACCCACCTACGCGGTGTCGCCCGCGTAGCTCGACCTCCATAAGGACGCAAAATCCGAGTGGTCGGATTCAACCTCAAGACCCTTGCTGGAGTCGTGAGGAATTAGAAGTTTCCAAAAGCTTGGGGGTTCCCAAAGAGAGGAGGGATAACACCTATTTGGCAGCGTACCTATCATGTTGGCTGTGTGTTTTTGCGCTTCCAGAGACGGGGGAGAAACTCATTCGCCCGGGCACTTTCGAGACTGCCAGCCTGATGGCTTCTGATACTATTTTTAGCCTAGCTGTCCCTGTGTAGCCAGTATTTACCATGGCCTTAATAGGCTTACTACGGCTACGAAGCCTTCCCATTGACGGTCATTCTTCCCCTGGGACTATCTCCATGGGTGGCTCGCTCATTATTTCAAAACTCACCATGTCTTGCAACCTCCTCCTCCAGGCCCTTTGATGGTGCGCTACTTCGGGTCACATATGACACGCAGTGACCTCGGAGATGTTCGCGAGCTTATACATAAGGGCAGAGTATCCTATATGGGTTGTCTAATGCTGAGGAAGAACCGATCAGAGACCCTTATCGACGATGGGAATTTGGATTTGGATAAGTCAGATTGCCTGATCTCTCTTTGAGATGGCTTCCTTCCTATTCGTCGGGATGTGACCTTTTATTTCGAACCCTATAGCCCACACCGATTCAGTAGGCAATTTGGGTTTTGTCAAGGGATCCCTGGAGTACTTGTTGAAGACCCTCGCACCCGGGACGTGTCATACGAGAATGCCCTTTTATATTGGAAGAGGCTACTCTTTTTGGGGATTGCGTCTCAGGGCTATCTCCCCTGTCGCTTCTTGACCTTGAATCAACACATCTCTTCAGCTTATCAGATATGGTGGCCTAAGGTGACTATTAGTGACCTTCGTTCCCGCTTTTCCATTCTACAGAAGAGTACGGAGGCAAGTTCATCCAGGCAAGACAAAGATGTAGAAGCTGGCTTATCGAAGAAAGTCAAGGGGAGGAAAGGAAAGGATCCTGTGGTCGATTCAGATGCTGAAGGCCCCGAGTCCGGTAATGATACTCATGGGTCTCCAAGACTTCACCTTACTGAGAGAAAATGAGGTTTGGCGCCAAACAGTGATAGCGAGCCAGAGTCTGAGGCGAACTTCAGACATGGGGGGCGCAAAAAGCGTGAGACCATGATCCCCAGGGACAACAGAATCAACCTTGGGGATGACACTTTTTGATGATGTCTAGAGCTGTTCAGGCGAGCCAGCTAATCTTGAGGACGTATGCATCATTCCCTCACCTTTTACTGTCATTTCCTTTCGCTTTGTTATTTTAGTTTTGACCAACATGAAATGTTTTGAAACTTACCCTCTTCTTTCTTTTTATTCAGATTAGGGAGTTTGACCTAGCACAAGAGGCGACACCCATCGTCGATGAGCAGTTACTCGAGGATGTTAGCCGTGCTGCTAATTCTTCTGCCCCCAAGGTGACCCCGGGTATTGGCAAGGACATTAAGATTGTGAGGAAGCAAACATCCCCTCATGAAGGTGGGAGTTCAGCTTCCAGGGAAACTGAGGCCTTGTGCACGTCAGCTACTCAGAGTCATCACTCGATTGATGGACCTAACTCACTTGAGGTGGCCACTAGAGTGTTATGCTCTGCTGACACTAATATTGGCACTCCTGGGGGTCCGAAAAGGAAACTTTCCTGTGCCGCTGCCCCCTTTACTACTTCCTTCTGTCCCGGACCCGGCTCTCAAAGTATTTTCACCGCCGCCATTCGAGTGATGGGGTCTGAGTATTTGACCAGTTTGAAGAATCTAAAATTTGAAGAAGTAGAGGGAAAACTTCAAAGTGCCCCAATGATCTACAAAGGAATTGAGCGACTTCACGGAGATCCGACCCCATTGAAGAAGAAGATGGAGGATTATGGAAGCGTCGTGTCAGTCTTCTTATCATTAAGGAAAGCAGCTTTTTCATGTCGCCACCCAAATGATGTGGCGAAGGAGAAGGCGCTCTGCACCGAGCAGGTCGATCTTGCGCGCTCACACCTTGTCACTACGTGCGCAGACCTTAGTACTGTGATGGAGAAACTCAAGGGAGTAGCGCAGAGGATTGTCGATTTAGAAGACGCGCTCCGCCTTACCTAAGAAGAGGAGCGCCAGCTTAAGGGCGATGTCCAGGTCTGATCTTCCTTATTAGAGGCAACTGAGCAAGAAATTAATGTGAAATCCAAAGTTCTTGCCGACCTCGAGATGGTACCTACTCTTTCTTCTGAAGATGCCAAGGAGTTGGAGAGGCATGAGCAGAACATGCTAGCACTGCAGTCCTCGCTTAATCCCGACACTTGGATGGACATTAATTGATGTTCTGCTCAACTTATCTCTGTTTTTTTTTTTTTTGCAACAAATATTTGTAAAAGACTTTGTGTCCTCCTTTCTATGAAATTTGATCGCCAGCATGCTTTATCTACTTTTATTATGCTTGACTGAAATTGATATTTGATTTATCAAGCTGCCTACGTACTTATGGAACTTTGGAATTCCCACAAAGATCAAGTCATCATGTAGTTCAACCAAATAAATTTTGTATATATTTGTTTTTTCGTACACTGTTTATACTCTTGTGGGCCAGGAGTGTACAACGAATTTTTTTGTTTGAGTTTCTTTTTTTTTTTGGGTTAAATTTCTTTTTGCCGTTCACAGTTTATACTCTTGTGGGTCAGGAGTATCACAACGAAATTTAACTTTAAAGACTGAGCAGTTTAGGCTCTTGCTTAGGAGCTTTACACTATCTTATATCAAGGGTAATAACGCTTTAAGAACTTGCCATTTATAGGTCCTATCCAAACCCCTTGTCCGTCTACTATCTTATAGGGGCCATTTGAGTACACCTCGCGGACAACATAAGGTCCTTCCCATTTCGGATCGAATTTGCTTCCTGTCTTGTGAGTCATGATGATTGGCCTCTTCAGCGCAAGCACTTGATCCCCGATTTGAAACGAGCATGGCCGAACCTTTTTGTTGAATGCTCTTGCTAAGCGAGCTTGGTAGCATTCTAGCTTCTATTGTGCTTGAAGTCTCTTCTCATCAAGGGCCTCCAGCTCCGCTAAGCGAAGCTTGTGATTTTCGTCTTCTGTTAAACCTTCTTATATGGCGATGCGCAGCGATGGGATTTGGAGCTCTAATGGCAGTACAACTTCAACTCCATATACCAGAGCAAAGGGAGTCGACTGTGTCGGCGTCTTGTATGTGGTTCGGTAAGCCCAAAGAGCCTCCCCTAGTCTATCATGCCAATCACTTTTGGACTTTGCGACAACTTTTTGAGTAAGTTGCAAAGTGTTTTATTAAAGGCTTCTGCCAGGCCGTTTGCAGGGGCATGGTATATGGAAGACTTATGTTGTACGAACTTAAACTTCTTACATAGGCTGGTCAACAGGCTGTTGATGAAGGGCTTACCATTATCAGTGATAATGTACCTCGGCACACCATATTGATAAATAATGTGCGTCCTTATGAAGTCGACCACATTTTCTTTTTTAACCTCCCCTTAGTGGAATTGCCTCCGCTCATTTAGAGAAGTAATCAGTGGCAGCTAAAATATAGGAGTGACCAGCCGATGATTTAGGCGTGATTGGTCCGACGACATCAAGGCCCCATGCTTGATGCAACCGTTGGGTGAAGAGGTTCTGGGGGCTGATCTATGAAGTTAGCATGGAACTGGCAAGCATCACACCTCTTTGCATAATCCATGCAATCTTGCACCATAGTGGGCTAATAGTAACCCATCCTTTTAATGCGATCATATAGCTTAGGCCCTGATTGATGTGCTCCACACACGCGTGAATGAGCTTCCATCATCGCTTGCTTTGCTTCTTCCAGGTTCAAACACCGTAACCGCAGGCCAAGAAAAGAGCGTCGATAGAGCGTTCCATTGTAGAAAACGAAGCTCTGGGCTCTCTGCTGTATTTCTGTCTTATGCCTTGGGTCACTAGGAAGTTTTCTGTGCTCTAAGTACTCAATTATAGGTCAGCGCTAGTCTTTTGTGTCTATTTTAAGAACACAGATCATGTTGATGTTTTCCTCTGAGTCTTCAGCATTAGGCGGAACAACCCAGCAGCCACATACTAGAATTGTCATTCCGTCTTCTGCCCCCAGTGCTAAAGTGGCTGCAAGGCTTGCTAGTGCGTCAGCCATCTTGTTAGCACTCCTTGGCACATGCTCTAACTTGACCATTTCCAACTTATCTAGTAGGCGTAATGCTTGCCTGTGATACGGGACAAGGTCCTCTTTCTTAACCTCGTATTGGTCAAGTAGTTGATTGATGACCAACTGCAAGTTACCATATACGTTGAGGTCGGTGATCCCCATCTCAATGGCCATTTCAAGACCCAAGCTAAGCGCTTGGTATTCGGCCACATTGTTAGAGCATAACTAAGCAAGCACAAATGAATACGGGAGAACGTGCTTTTCAGGGGAAACAAAGACCACTCCTGCACCAGCACCATCACACCTAGCCGTACCATCAAAATACATTTCCCAGGGAGGGAGGATATCGATGTCGAACACGTCCTCTCCTGGCAAATAATCATTTAGCTCCCAATCATTGGGAATGGGATGATTTGCTAAGAAATCTACCAACGCTTGTCCCTTAACCGCTTTTTGGGGTACATAGATAAGGTCGTACTATTTTAAGATGACCGCCCATTTTGCCAGTCGCCCATTTAAGATTGGCCTAGACAAGATGTACTTGATGGGATCAGCTTTGGAGATCACTTGTACTGTATAGGCCTGCATGTAATGCTTGAGTTTCTGGACGGCAAAGATGAGCGACAAGCACATCTTTTCAATGGGAGAGTACTTCAATTCAGCGCCAACCAACGTACGACTTAAGTAGTATAACGTGACCTCTTTCCCTTCCTAGTTTTCCTATACACATAATTCCCCTAAGGATTGTTCTTGAGCTGCAATGTACAGTCGAAGAGGTTTGCCAGGGACGGGTGCCCCCAACACCGGAGGATGGGACAAATACTCCTTTATTTTCTTCAAAGCCGTTCGACATGAGTCGTCCCATTCAAACGGTGTTCCTTTTTTCAAAAGGTGGCTGAGGGGGTGGCAGCGTCCTACAAGATTTGAGATAAATCTTCGGATATATGCCAAGCGACCCTGGAGTCCATGAAGTTCTTTGAGGTTCTTCGGCTCAGGCATTTTTTGAATTGCCTTGACTTTCGATTGGTCGATCTCAATTCCCCGATGGTGAATGACAAAGCCTAAGAATTTCCCGGAGGTGACACCGAACGCGCACTTGAAGGGGTTCATCTTCAATTGGCACTTCCTTAACCGCTCAAAGATTAGACAAAGATCTTGCAAGTGGTCTGCTCTCTTCTTGGACTTGACCACCAAATCATTGACGTAACACTCAACTTTTTTGTGAAGCATATCGTCGAAAATTGCTTACATCGCCCTTTAGTAAGTTGCTCTTGCATTCTTAAGTCCAAAGGGCATCACCTTATAGCAAAAAATGCCTTTAGGTGTGCAGAAAGCTGTGGCCTCTTGATCCTCTGGCGCCATCAGAATCTGATTGTATCCTGCGGTATAATCCATGAATGACAATGCTTCATGGCCTGTAGTTGAGTCGATCATGAGTTCTGTGACAGACAACGGGAAATCAACTTTTGGACAAGCATCGTTGAGATCACTAAAGTTAACACAAATATGAAGTTGCCCATTTTTCTTCCTGACAGGCACGATATTTGCTATCCACGTTGGGTATTTAACCTCGTGAATGAATCCCACCTCTATAAGTTTGTTGACCTCTTTTTCAATTTCCTATACTAACTCTGGGCAAAAATGTCGCTGGGGTTGCTTCTTAGGCGGAATACCCTTTTTGACGGATAGGCGATGAACTGCGACCTTTGGATCTAACCCGGGCATTTCTTTATAGCTCCAGCCAAATACATCTTTGTACTCGGACAGGAGTTCCAAGTACTGTTTTTCCTCGTCGGGTGTAAGAGATGAGCTTACGTAAATAGGACGAGGTTCTTCATTGGTTCCAAGATTCAACTCTTTTAACTCATCAACTGTAGCTTGCCCCCTTCGAAGTTCTCAGGAGTTTCGGCCAGCTCTATCTCTGAGTCTGAGTCTTCACATTCATGGGCTGTGATATGATTAGAAAGAACAACTTCTCCTTCCTCCGCCCCATTGCTAGAGTTAGAGTTGTTTTGTTGACCCGTAAAAATCATAGTACGCCTCTTTACTCTTAATGAACCATCTGTCTTCACATCCAAGCTGGAGAAACGCTTCATACGAGAAGGGATAGAGCTTTGAACTTCATTTATCACTCCCAAGCGGCTAAACATAGAACTTTTTTCCTACTGAAGTCGTGAGCTTGAAGAATCTTCACCAGTTTTTATCTTGGCAAATAGTGAACGCCTTGGCTAGGGAACGTCTTTGATTCTGTTAAAAACAGAAACTTTGCGGCCTTTCCCTTTCCCTATTCGGGTGAACACCAACGGACATTTTCTCGGAGCGGGCGATTGCAGCCTATCAAACACAGAGGGTTTTAGTTTAGGTGAAGCACTTTCATCTTCACTCTCATTCACCTCTTCAGCTGAGATGTGTTGAGTTGTTATCTTCTTGTCCTTTCGTCGCCTCGAAATTCTGACAGGCTGCGGTGGCGTGAAACCCAATCCAACTTTTGAGACGCCTACTGAGCCTCCCTGCTCTTGGATAGTTTTTTGAGTTTCATTAAGTCCATGAGGCTTGACCTCGACTACCTTTCCTAAGCTACCTGGGTTTTAAAAGTCATGGCCAGCCTTTTCCATGAGTTTATAGGCGTTGGGATCAAATCCTTCTTTAGTCCACACACTTGGCAAATCATCCCTGTCTTTAGAAGAGACGACAAACCCCGGAATGGGGGGTTGACTCATCTTAGCCTGCCACATCTTAAGGGTTGGAACTGTTACACTCCCTTTTATAGAAGTTATGCTATCTGCATCACCCTTAGTAGCTTTGGACTCATTACTACGGTCCATGGACTCGCCAAAGGGTGATTCACCCTCCTTGCGACGGGACGTACGTATGTACCTCAAAATTGGCAGTATTGATCCCATTGAAGCGGCATCTTGTTTAGTGACCTGGTCAACATGAAGAGTGGCGCGACCTTGCTCGCTAGCTTCCTTCTCGGGTTGCTGCTTAGGAGCATCATCTTTGGTTGTTCGAGGGGCCTTCTTTGCGACACCTTTGCCTGTGGAGGAAATAGTTGACGGCATGATTTCTTTAGGTGTAGCACCTTCTTCAAAGAACCTTGCATCTGCAAAATGAGATTCAGCTTTAGTGAATGGCTTGACATCCCCATTATTTTCTTCTCTCCGTCACGGTAATACTTGAGGCATTGGTGTAAAATGTAGGCCACTATCCCATGCTCATGAAGCCATGGTCGCCCAAGCAATAACTTGTGGGAAGTCTTGGCATCGATTACATGGAAGATGGAAGATGTCGTCAAATCTCCAATTATTAGTTCAACGCAAATCATGCCGATTGCACGCTGGCCTTTAAGGTTAAAGCCTTGAATCATCGTTCGGCTCTTAGACAATTCTTGCACTGTGATGCCTAAGTCATTCATTGTAGACTTAGGCATGATGTTCACGGCTGACCCTCCATCCACAAGAATGCACCTGACTTTTTGCTCCCTAATATAACCAGTCACAAACAAAGGGCGATTATGGGGCTTGGATCCCAACAGCAAATCATCGTCAGTGAAAGTGACTGTAGTATTGCAAGAGACACACTGAACAAGGCCTTTTGTTGATGCACCAACATCTTTGATTTTATCAGCATAGAGTTCTGGGTGTTGTAAGGCAGAAACAACATATTGGCGCATCTTGTCAGGCAAATAAAAGATTTGCCCCCAACCCATGCGAGGTGGCAAAGCTTCCAATACAGTTAAGATCTTATCAGGTACTTGAAAAGACTCCTCTTGTCCGTTACTTCCTTCGTCTTCCTCTTCTTCAAGTTCAAAGCATAAAGTCATGTTGACTATAACTTTCTCAAAGAAGCCTGTTGGGAAAAACTCTTCGAATGTGACCGGAACAAGTGGCTCTTGTTCAAGGAGATCAGTAGGCAGGATTTCATGCCCTTTGACGCTCTTAGATTGCTCCTTTCCTCTTGGGTGGCGAGGGCTCTTCTTTCTTCCTTGTCTCTTCTTATGGCAGAGAGGTGGCGATTACGCTTGGCTTTGCTTCCTTGGTCTCCGGCGACTGACAAGAGTCCATTCCTCTTCATCTACATCAGCCCTATCGGAGACATCCATAAAAGGATCAGTCTCAGTCAAGGGTCCTTTGGATTCAATTGGAACCACTACAGGCTCCAAACTTCCATATTAAATCGCAATTAATTTGTCTCCCAAGGAGGAAATCAATTTAGTATTAACTCTATCATGAGGTTGAGTATGTTTGGGCTTCCAGGGTGATGAGGAACACTCCAACTGAGTGGAGATATGATTTATCTCCGCAGTGTCATCCAAATCTAATATTATCTTCCCATCCCTGGCAAGTTGCATAATGCGCTCCTTGAGCATTATGCACTTCTCAAGAGGGTGACTAACCACCCTATGATACCGACAATATTTAGGGTCGGTAACTCTTCCGGCTTCTTCAGGGCGTTTTGGATTTGGAAGCTCGATAATTCCATTTTGAAGGAGATCATCCAACATTCCTGACAAGTCTGAGTCAGGAAAAGGGTATTTCTTCTCCTGCAATTCCTTCAATGTCGAACGCTTCTTCCCAGCATCCTTGGGGAATTCACTTTTCTTGATTTCATACTTGGACTTGCCAGAGATACGAACTGGTTCTCCAGTTGAAGTAGCCATGGATTCTTTGCTTGAGGAGGACTTAGGATTTTTCTTGAATTTGCCCTTGTCTTTTCTAGAGTCAGGTAAAGAAGAAGACTTGCCATGGCGACTAGCGATTGTCATCTCCATATCATGAGCCTTCGTCGCTAGTTCCTGGAAAGTCCTTGGCTTACTCATTTGCAAGACATACAGTAAATCCCACTCCATGCCCTGCGCACACATTTCAATAGCTGAAGCCTCTATCAGACGGTCTCTGCACTCGAGGCTAAGGAATCTCCAGCGATTGATATAGCCAAGCACCAGCTCGTCCTTCCATTGTTTGGTTTTTGTTAGCTCTGTCATGCTAACAACGCGTTGAGTGCTGTAGAACCGATTTAGAAATTCCTGCTCCATTTGTTGCCAGCTATCAATCAACTTCGGTTCTAAGTTTGTATACCAGTCGAACGCAATCCCTTTCAGAGTACGGACAAACTGCTTCACCAGTCGGTCTCCCTCTGTGCCAGCATTACTGCACGTCTCAATGAAGTGCGCTACATGCTGTTTAGGGTTGCCCTTGCCATTGAACTGGCTGAACTTGGGAGGCTGATAGCCATGGGGCATGCGCAGCGCGTCAATCCTCTTTGTATAGGGCTTTGTGTACAAGTGGGTCTTGTGAGACTCTTCTCCTAGCTGAGCCTTGACTGCGTTCGCTATCAAGCTCTGAATCTGCTCAACCGACATTGAGCCTAAGGAGAAGTCCTTCTTAGCTTTGCGATCATTGTCAGATTCCTCACCGTGATGTGACTCTTTGTCAGAGTCTTCAGCGCCCGAACCCTTGTTAAAAGCTTCAGAGAACTTCTTTTCCAGCCCCTTTATCAGTTCAGCAATCTAATCGTTCTGGCGCTTGATTTGGGCGTCCTTCTCTGCACTCTCTTTTGAGAGTCTATCCAAGGTTGCCTTCATACTTGCCAGCTGCTCTTCAAGGTTAGCAGCTCCTTTCATCATGACTGGCATTATGACAATGTCAGAAGATTCAGCTTCAATCTCTGACATGCGTGCCCCCTTTGGTGAAGGCGAAGATGAGTCACTGTTATAGTAGTCTTCAACCTCGCAGAGTGGAGACTGAAGGCTAAGTTTTTGAATTTCATCCATCCAGGACGACGCCTTGTGTTACATCTTTGAATCTTGGAATTTGGATGTCGACGACATAGTCTGCTTGGTAGCAGTCGACGGAGCAGCTTTTGCCATGCTCCTGGTCTTTATTGTATGAGCGCGCTTGCTAGAAGTGACGCTCACTTCACAGGATCTAAGAGAGGAAGATCCCGTGTTCTTCTTCTTCGAAGCTTGCATAGCGACATTCGTTGCAGCCATGTCTCCGTTGAAGATGATGTGCTTGTGACTTGATAGTCTTGATCTTTAAGAGAAAGAGATGAGAGGTAGAGACGTCCCACCGGGCATGCCAAATTTGTAATCACAAATTACAAAGATTGAATTTTTATAGAATTCAATTGATTTGAATTGGGTACAATCTCTATGAATACAGACTCCTCTGATTCTTTCTCTTTCAAGGATGGATTTTCCAACCTTTTGCATCATGGGGGTAGGGACCTATTTATAGGAAAGCCTCCTCCTTGAAAGTTAAGATAGGCCTTGACTTTGGGTTTTGGGCTTTGATCTAGGTTTTGGGCCTTTCAATCAGACTTTACCCTAGACTGCTTTGACTTTCATTTGTTTGACTTTGACTTTGACTTGGGAGTCTCCCGGCCTTGTAGTGAGTACCGACTTGGAAGTCGCCTCGAACTTTGACCAGACGTTAACTTGAGAATCGATTTTGACGTTTGACTTGTAAGCCGACATAGGTCTTGACCTTTGGCCTTTGACTTTGACTTTGACTTTGACTTTGACTTTTGACCGCGCCTTGACTTGGGTGTCATTCGGGCTTTAGGTCGTGACTTGACTTGGTAGTCGTCTTAAGCCCCGGTTTGGGTTTTGACTCGAATTTTAACTGATTTCAGACTTAGGAGTCATATGGGTTTCATCTTAGGTTTGACTTGTGAGTCTGTTTTGGGCTTGACTTGTGAGTCTTTTAGGCCTGATTAAATTAATTAAAAGGGTTGGCCCAATTAACTAATTTAATTTAATTTTGATACGACACGAATAAATTTTTAGTGCCTACATGACCTTAGTTTACAGTGGGTCATCGGTTAATATATACCCACTTAGAACACCAAGAAACCTGGTCATAGTTGAAGTAGACAAGACCTATTCAATCCAAAGCCTATGAGGATATGATAACACCCATAGAATAGTCTTGAGAACTATTGCACTTAATGAGTTGTTATGGGGATAGAAAGAAGGGTTGCCTTTAAAGTCATAGACATCTAATTTCCTTTCAACTTCTCGTTTGTTCACCCTTGCTGTAGGACCAAAAATCGATCCCCCTCTATTCTTCACCAAAAGGTCAAAAAGATAGTAACAGAGGCATAAATACTGATCCCATGAACATGACAATTGGAAAAAAAAAGCTCCAGTTAGGAGGTCAAGCATGATGATGATGACATAAAAATTGAGGGCTTCATAGCCGATGAATGTGCTATCATTGAATCAATAAATGAAGACCTATTCAACTTCGACCCCTTCTGTGCCATGATGAGGAACACTAGTTATATGTTTTGAACCCAACTAAGGAAGAGGCGGGGATGCCCAATCCTCTTCCTAAGGTCAATCCCTTTGCTCACCTTTTTGGCCTAGGGTATAAGCCCTATCCTCAAGAGCTTCATTTGAAGATTCAGGAGAAGAAGCTTAGAAAACACTCTTAAGATAAAGGGATTTATACCTATAACATACCTTCTTATCTTCTGACCCTTAGTAGGGCTTTCATAAAGGAAGGGGAAGATGCACCTTATGGGTCCCCCTAATCAAAATACATTCCACAGCTAGAAGTTATCCTTCTAAGATATGAAATATTTCATGATTGCATTCTCCTAGAAGAGGAAGTATACTTCACTAAAAACATCCAACCCAAAACAAATTGGGCTTATGAGGCCAACGCTGCCCATTTTAGGTTGCTATTTGGAGAATAAAAAAGGAAACATAAAGATCCTGTATGGGTGCTAGTTGTCCCTAATTTTGGGACTTTTAACCCTACAGAGATGATAACTAATGAGTCTTTTTTAGTATGTTTCTTGTGTCCGCACTGATAAAAGAATTAATCTCCCCAAAACACTTAATGAATAAAGAACATAATAGAATGGTTATCCTTGAAGAAATAATAAATGTCAGACCAAATAAAGAACGAAAGGAGCTCAAGTTTGTTCATCTTTGATTCCCAAAGAGGAACAGCAATTGTTCAGTGCTTGAGAATTATGCAAAGCCTGTGAAACAGAAAACTTTTCAAATGAAACAAGAATGGGCCTTAAACATAAAAGAAGAAGCACAAAAGCAACTAGATGTCAACTTACTAAGGGTTTATAATTGTCTGATTTGGTAGCCAATATTGTTCAGTGCTTGAGAATTATGGATGGGTCCGCATGTGGGTTTTTGAGATTTGAAAAAGGCACATCTAAAGGATGACATTCCTTAGCTACATATTGACTTGCTAGTAGAAAACATAGCGGGACATTGCCTATTGTCATTCATGGATGGTTTTGCCATTTACATTCCAAATAAAAATGGCCGAAAAGGATCAAGAAAAAACTACTTTCATCACACAGTGGGGCACCTTTTACTACAACATGATGCCATTTAGCTTAATAAACTAGGGCTAACTATCAAAGAATAGCCCAAATTTTGCTGCATGATTTAATGTACAAAGAGGTGGAGGTCCATGTCGATAACATGATCATCAAATCGAAAAGCAGTGAAGAGCATGTCCCCACTTTCTGAAAATTTTTCAAAAGACTTTAAAAATAGAACTTGCGCTTGAACCCATAGAAGTGCACTTTCAAAGTCACTTCGTGAAAGCTTTTGGAATACATAGTCATCTTAAAGGGATTGAGGCTAGTGTATCCAAGATTAAGGCCGTTATCGAAATGCTGCCTCTTACAACTAGAAAAACATATTTGAGGGTTCCTTAGGCGTGTGTAATTTATTAGTTGGTTCATCCCAAAACTACAAATGACTTATGAGCCAATCCTCAAGAAACTGAGGAAGAACCCACAAAAAGAGTAGGGTAAGCCCTACCATAAGGCTTTTGATATGTTAAAAGAATATCTAGCAAACCACCAATTTTGTAACCACCAGAGGGAGATTTGTCATTTCTATTATGCTTGACAACGATGGAAACTACAATGGGCCTGGTGCTACCCAAGAAAGTGAAGGAAAACAAAGTGTCATTTATTGCCTAACCAAGAAATTCCTTAGCTACAAGGTTTAAAATACACAAATCGAAAGAAAGTGTCTAGCTCTCATATCAAAACCAAGAAATTAAGGCACATATGCTTAATTGTAGAGTAAAGGTCATAGCTAAAGTGCATCCATTGAAGCATTTTATGGCTCAACTTGTCCTTCATATGGAATTTTAAGAGCAATATTGTCAAAGAACGAGCAATATTGGATTTCTTCGTAGACCATTCTATAAACTAGGAGGAAGACAATCACGATCTTTCCGACAAATATATTCTTGTAGTCAAAGGTGAAATTGAAAAGTGTGCTTCAACGGTGCATCTAACCATAAGGGGTACAAGGTTAGCATGTTAATAGTATTACTGCAAGGGTTACACGTCTCGATTTTCACCAAATTAGATTCCAAGGTCACAAATTATAATAGCCCGACCCCAAACCATATTTATTTATTTAATTAAGTCGTGTTGCTATTTTTCTCACATGTAATTATCGCATTTGATCATCCCAGTTGGGAAAATTTTATTTGCGCCCCATTTTACAATTTAGGTTTTATTATCATAAAATTTCGGGTGAATTGATAGCCGGCCATGATAAATATGTTTTAAATGATTAAATTATTTTTCATAACATCACAAAAATTTAATTTCGAGCTACGAAAAATTAAATTGCATAAAGTGTGATTTTCTTTTAGGCTCAAATTCATTAAGGCCTAATTTTGGGTCCAACAAGCTACTACTCATTTACCTAGCTAATTATCACCAATTATGCCTAATTATCATTAGCAAAAAGATGCTTTTTGAAGGATAAAACTCAGCCAAGTAAAGCAAGCAAGTCAAAAAAATATCAACTAAGTGAAAATAACAAAAACCTAACTTCAATTCTTTTTTCTCTTCCCTCACCCCACTGCTGGCCCCCCAGTTTTTGCCTAGCCAGCGCTACCGCCACTCCCAGCCACCACCCCTTGCACCACCAGCTACCACCCCAACTCCCACCACCACCACCAAACACCACTTTTATCTTCTTATATTCAAGCTTAAAGTGAGGTAATCTCTAGCGCTTATCTTGTTTAATTTTGATTTTTATGGATGATTTATTTATACATCATGGTATATTGATTAAAATAGATGTCATTATCCAAATTTTATTGTTTTAGGGCATGTTGGATATGGTAGAGTTGAGCTTGAGCTTGATCAAGCATGTATGAATCAAGAGAGTTTGGATTTGTGTTTGTTTGTTTAATTGTTATGATCTAGTATGGAAAATAAGTTTAAAGATAGTTGGTGATCTTATTTTACTCATTGAGGTGATTTGAATGGAAATTTGTATGTGTCATAATTTAAGGTTTTATGGCCATGCATGATTTAGTTTAATCTTTGGCATCAAGTGAGTTTATTTGAGTTCATTGAGATGGAATTTGGGGTTTGGATGTATTATAGACTTGATTAATGATGTTATTGAGTTTTTATCAAAATGGATGGAATATGAAAATTCCACCAAATAATTAAAGGAGGTTCCTTGAGGTTATGGAAGCATTCTAAGTGTTTTTGTGGAAAGAATGATTGTAAAACATGTAAAGATGATCATATAGTGATTTTGAGCAATATGGCTTTGTAAGGTGATGAGGAGGAACAAGACTTTGTTGAATGACTTTAAGGAGCGGCTTTAGAGGGGAATTATGTGAAGAAAAGGAGGAAAACAAGAAGAGTAGGGCTGTGAACACACCAAAAACAAGGGTCTCTTAGAGATTAAACTGGTACCATTTGACCCATCTAAAAATGGTGATTTTTGGTGGCTAGGTAGACCTATGCGTTATCTTTCAAATGCCTTTTGAATCCCTTCATTCTAAGCTATGTGGAAAACATTATGGCTGTTTTGCTAAGATTGCGCAGAACAGATTCGAGCTATTCACTGTTGCGTTTCAGCTCAATCTTAGGGCTGTGTTATGGTAATTGGGTTTTTCACTGCGAATGAAAGTATTGTGGGACTTCTTAATATTTTCATATTGGAGTCTTATAGCTCAATTGGAGGTCGACGGTGAAAGATATGGATTTTTTAAAGTAGACCTTCAAATTGTAATATGAGGGAAGAAAGAAATCGTGATGTTTGAAAATATGATCAGGAGTTTCTATAAAATTATGAATATTGCAAAGAAATTACAAAGTTTAGTGAGTTCAACAACTTTGATTATGCATAAAAGCTCACATGGGTTGGGAAACCGAGTTACATATGCATGAGAATGAAATTTGAGAAGTAGAGAGAGTAATGACTCAAGATCGGTGTCTATCGGGCCAAACTAGGGTTATATGAGCTTTAACCTCACAACACCCCTCTTGGCATTAAACCTTTTATTATTTATTTCAGAAACATCAAAAACCCATATTCCATTTATATCTATTAAAGTCCTTTCATTATCACCTCAATTATTTCATTTTGGTCTATTTTGCTCCAATATATTTTACTTTGAGTTCAAGGACCCTAACTTATTTATTTTTCAAAATTATTTTAGTATAACTTATCTTATATTGAATTATTTGAATTGTGGATGTCATTTTTATTAATTAATTTTCATAAAGTTACAAATTATGAGAGTGAAAGTTGTTTACTAACTGCATTTACCTACAACTACATTTTTAAAGCACAAACGGGGTCTAGTCTATTGTTTCCTATTATGCATAAGTATTATCAAGTGAGATTGCATTTTAAAGACTTTAGGTACATTCATAGCCTGTATCTTTAGAAATTAGCACGTATTTATCAAAGTTATCATGTTTTGATGAGTACATTAATGAATCAATTTATACAGAGATCTATCATATAATTAGTGACCCCACAGGCTATTCCCCTTCAGTTACCCACGCAGTTTCAGGCCAGGTACCTCGATCGGCTTGTCAGGTGTACACCTATCCATAGATTGTAATAGTATCAAGGGATTCACTATCAGATAATAACTAGCAATGCAGTTCACATTCATCTCATTCACTGTTTTAGCTTAAAAAGCCGCAAAGCAGGCACCTAATCAATTTATGTAGAGATCTTTTAATAATACAGGAATGTATGTACTGAGATTCGGCTGACAGTTCGAAATGTTTTTCATGTTTTATTTTAGGCAAATGCTCAGTGAATCACCCTCATGCTAGCAAACCAGTTGAAGAAAATAAGTTAAGTAAGGGAATCTGGATGGATAAACAATGACATAGCACATGCATATTTTGCAGCTATATTTTGACATCTTCAGTGGATGGAGGTGTAGATTATATAATGAATTATTTTGCTTTGGTATACAAACCTTATGTTAGTTAACAGTTGACTGTATATGTGTAACACCTCCAGCCCTTGGGCCAGGAGCGCTATGCTTTATTAATTTCTTACTAAAAATTCTGGGGCGAAACAGACAGAATTTTCCCTAAAAATTGACCGTGTCGAGGCTAAAAGCCTTATAATAAACCCCTGCAAAGCAACGGAAGCGTAAAACATTTAAAAGAAGCTCAACGGCTACACGCCGAAGTCCATAACTCAACGAGCCATTCACTCGGAGTACACCAAACAACATAGTTCATTAATACAGGAAGAGTAAAAGATACAACTCAACGGTCTACACAAGCGGAGTACTGGGGTTTACATCCTAAAACACAGCTAATTTTGAGTAAAGACATCTAACTAATCAGATGGTTGGCTCACACAGCCATACAAAGCGACTCATAAACAATATGCATTATATGAACCAGAAAACTTAATTTACAACAATTACGAACTAGGAATACGTTATATTACATCGTTAAACTCGTGAACCTACTTTTATTGGCACACATGACTCTTTTTGAACCAAAGGTAAACTTCAACTCTGCATAAGTGGCTTGAGTTTCACCTATCACAAAAGAAACCTGGGGAAAAGGAGAAAGAGTAGTGAGATGAGCAACCAGACGCTCAGTGAGTGTCCCCTGACCCCCTTAAAACCAAAGTTGTTGCAGGTAATAATATTTTTATTAGTCACATACCACGTATCCATACTTTACTATCATATTAAGCATTCATAAAATTCTTATGGAAATATCACTAACCATAAACTTCATTTTAAGCACTCAAACACACGTCTAGGTCTCTAAATGACCAAACTTCTTTACTAACAGGCACACACACACTTAAGCAAGCAACGAGGCTAAGCACAGAGACTTCCTTTTTCATAAACATAACTTCTTAGCATTATATTCGAACGATGCATGAAACCTTATTCATATGATGTGCACATAAGGTTATCTCTTTTCATGATCATACTTTTCTTGACATTTTATTCATATGATATGCATAAGACACACACATTTCAAGTCTCACTCAAATCTCATTCATAGAGTATGCATGAAATATGCTCATGAGGCTTTCTTTTCATATTTGTATCTTACTTAGCATCTTATTCATGAGTTATACTTAGAACATGCACATGCCATACATAGGAAGCTTTTTTTCTTTTTACTAAAAACACTTCATTTAGCCTCTTGAGGCTCATATTCTTTAAAAGAATCTCTTTTATCTTGGCCTCATAATGATCCTTAAAAACTTTCTTTTTGAAATACTTAAAAAGGCGAAACCCCAACTGCTTTTCTTACTTATTATGAAATTACTCTGAGCATAAGATCATCATAATGTGCGGATTGGGTGAGATCTATTCTCAACCCCTAGTGAGACTATCGCTCACGCTAAGCTCTTACCCTCGGGATGGCAACTAACTTTTGGATCTTAACCCTCGTCAGGGTCTCTAGGGCTTTCCACTACTGGGATACTACCTAGGCTAGGGATTCCCCCGTTCAAGTAGGTTCACTCCCATCTATTGTCCCTATACACAATATCTTAGCCAATTTAAAACATATGGCCATAACGGCTAATAAGTTTGCAGCTTCTCACAGCGAAATCATTTATCATGCAACTTACGCCTTTGTAAAACTCTTTAGGGATTCCCCCATTCAAGCGAGTTCACTCCTAAAACTATATTCATTTAGTTAAAATAGGCCTTTATGCACTAATAATTATAGCTACTATCAATTTCAAAACATGAAATCCTTTATTTCAAAAATCACCCTTATGTAAGTAATCAAACTTAATGACATAGAAAGCGTAGGGGTGCACATGCACACATTCAAACACTTCATAATTCAACTTAGCAACATGAGCCACACATGACCTCGCAATCCACACGATTGCTGTAATTACAACCCAGACTCCCTCCTCACATTGCAACCGACCATAGAACCTCGAACAACTCATAGTTGTACCTTAAACCATCTAACTACCATCTCGGTTTTCAATTCGATAATCATAACATATTATCATAAAGGTTTTATGAAATAGCTACGTATAACTTACCGAGCGAGCAGCAACCATCCAACAGCTCGTTACCGCATACATAAGTATAAATGGATATGTATATATTGCATTAACTTGAAATAAGAACTTAATGAACTAAAATAACTCACAACATATGAAACTTAGCCTACATTCATGACTTGCAAATAGAAGGTAAGTATACCAAGTTCATGTCATTTCAACGCATAGCTAACCAACTAACATGCCATTTTCAAAGCATAACCATCCAAATAAACACGCATTAGCTTAAAATGTTCTCTGATCATTTCAAGAGTACTCTTAAGCATGAATTAGCTCAATATGTGTCAATTTAAGGAATGCTTGTCACTCAAGGGTTACTTTTAAATATGAACTAATCAAATTAACCTGCTTCGATCTTAGGTGCTCTTGGTTCATTTCAAGCATTCATGTATTGCAGTTGAGGAGGTAAACATGCTCATTTCATCATTCCAATGTTGTTTCTAAAGCTATTTCACAAGTATAATTCAACTAAATAGACAAGCATCGATTTGAGGCGTTCATTCATGGTTTCAAAGTTATATTTTAAGCCTAATTAAGCCATTTAAGCATAATACAATTCTAGGTATTCGTTTATCATGTCGGAGTTACTATTTGAATCTAATTAAGCCATTTAAACGTATTGTGATTTAAGGCATTCGTTTATTACGTCGAAGTTACTATTCAAGGCAAATCTTCAATCATGTAGTAACTGAATTCACTTGAGTCGAATCTAAACAGGCATAACTCATTTCGAACTAAACTTTTAGGCATGTATTCACTGAATACCCTTGAATCGATTCTAAGCATTCATATTTCGTTTCGAAGCTATTAATTAGGCATAAGTTAACTAAATAAACATGTATCAATGCTAAGTGTTCACATTTTCTTTCAAAGCTATTAATCAGGCATGAGTTAACTAAATAAACATGTATCGATTCTAAGTGCCCATATTTCATTTCGAAGCTATTACCAGGCATAAACTAACTAAACTTAACAAGAATCGTAACTTAAGGGTTAAAACAATTTCGAAACTACTAATACTTAGGAGGCGAGAAACACCCACCTCGCATCCAGGCTTGGATGCTGGAAAACCTCAATCGCTCAACCCATGCTCATTGACTGTACCAACAGAACCCAAAACCGTCTGACCCTTACTGCAACCACACCAAATCCCACGCAAAACAAGCCCCAATTTGATTGAAATTGGCCCACTAATTTGAGGTTGCGGTTGGGCTGAGAATTCACCCCCAATTCGTAGGGAATCTCGAGTGGCTATAGGTTTTATGGATGAGCCTGGGCATGTGTTTTCTCCCTCAAACTGCCGCCCAAATCGACCACCAACATTGTGGTTTCTCACCCTTCGTCCGTTATCTCTCTCTCTCTCTCTCTCTCTCTCTCTCTTTCTGTCGTGACGACTATGACATGGAGCGGCCGGCAAGGCGCGACGGCGGTCGACCAGGCACCGGTGGTGCACTGTTATCCCCTCTCTCCCTTTTCCTCCCTCTCTGGTGTAGTGTGGTGGTCGGGGTTTGGGGTTGAGATGCCCCCTAGCTCGCGGTCTCCCCCCCCGTGAAAGAGAAAGGGGCTTCAGCCCCTTATTTGCTTTTTCTTTTTTTTTTGACTCAAGCTGTTCAGTAATTGGTATTGCTAGTCTAGTTCGTATCCTGAACTCTAAACTTGAATCATTAATATGGCTTTCTATCGATTATTCGTTCCCAAATACGTTAAGGTTCAATTTATTAAACCTCCAAACTAATTCTAAGGTTAGCAACCTACTCGCATTCGGGAAACGACTAAATAAATCGAATAATAACTAAATTAAACTATCGATCTAATTTAAGGGCACAAATAGCACGAATTTACTTTAAAAGCAATAGTAGCAATAATAATTCTTTTTAATAAAATTATCGCTCACATAAGCACATCGATACTAATTTAACTCATATGGTTAATAAAAATACGAATTTTGTAACGTAGAACGTAAGGAAGCCAACTTAACGTAAAATAAAGGACGCAGGTCTTATACTCTTCCCCCCTTAAAAGAATTTCGTCCTCGAAATTCTAAACTTAAGTTCGGTCACTCCTAGAATGTATGCACACAACTAGGATCTACGCGGTAGTTTTTCAAAATGTTTCATTTTGCAGACACTACTTCTTTTAAATCGAAAGAAAAAGGCTTATGGTATCCAGTCTCCTCCTCGCCAATCCTCTTCAAGTGTCTACTCACTCTATTTAGGCGCCGAGGGCAAATCGCATTGAAGAGGGGCAAATGAGTTAGCATGGATAATCATATCAAACATATTTTAAATGAACATCATCTTTAAAAATTTTATCTAAGCAATACTAGAATCGCAACGACTACTCTACACTCACACATCAACACAAGCGGACATTTAAAGGATTTTCATGTATGGCAACTTAAACATAATATTTCGAGGTCATATCAAGGCATTCAACTTAACCAAGTTCATTCTGAAGCATGAAGAAATCGAATTTATTTCAAAATCAATTCAGTCAACCAAGGCTTCCTTATCACAGCAAAGTAGCAAGGACACCAAGGTAGCAAGGACATAAGATAACTCAGTATCTGAAAGCCTAATAATTATAAGGACATCAATCACTGTTACAAGGATATAACCTGTACATTACTGAGAGTGATTCGTGGTGCTATCAATTAGCAAGCAAGAAGGAACTTGGAAGAAAAATGGCATGCTAAGAACGCAGGCTGATGGGTAGTGGGGGTTCAGTATGTTACTCGTAAGCACGTTGTTTAGGGTAGAGATCGCCCATCGGGACTAGTAGTTTTCATGGGGGAAGGAAGGCTTCTAAGTACTTAATTTGCATGCATATATTTTCAAAATAGTTGTTTAAGTATGTGAGTTACAGGCCATACTACAGCAAGCAACATGGGAGTTAGTAGAGGAATTACTCAAGAGCTCCTAAACTTCATGTCTCATGTTAGAACTACAATAAACTAAGCAAAAGATTTCAGGCTAGAGTGTGTAGCTAAAAAGATAATAAGTAGATGAGATAATCACAATAGCTTAGCTAATGGAAAGTTCAACCATAGGGTCTTCATAGAGAACTGATTATCTCTACTTACTGAGAACATGCAAGTAAGATGACATGGTCATAGACATGAATCTACACCCCTTTACACCCTTATAAGAATATCACGTAACATATGGTACAAGATAGCACAATCATGTCATGCCATGACACTTGGATCAATCATGCTAATGGTTATTTTATGCAACTCACACACCAAATTTAGAATAAAGAATTTAAATATGACCTTGGATACATTATCATGCTTCCCTCCTAAAACATGAAATATATAAAGGTGAACACATGCGAATGCAGCCTCTTACAGTCATTACATCATGCATTAATTACATGTGTATACAACCACTCAAGCTATACCATAAGATAAGAAAATTCATGGAGTGTAAACAATGGCTCAGAGATCATACTGTTTGACAAATCACACCAGTTAAATTGTTCAGCTAATTTAGCCACATGCCTAACCAAACTCAAGCTAAGCAAACACCATGAAGTGCATTTACTAAATAATTCGTTGACCAAACACATCAATGACTATTTAATAACAAGTCCAAAGTAACTATATAAGCTCTTATGAGCTTAGCACTACACGTATGCCACATTGATACTCGAAGACACTTAAACTCATTCACTATCATGTAAGAATGTACCTATATGATCGTATGTAAATGCAAACCCTAGGTTGCAACCTATAGTAAAAGGATAAGTCTTAGGTCTATAGCTTATGGGCCTATATGCTTCCGCTGCGCTACTCTGATTAATCAAATAAGGGCAAGAATATATGAATACAGGTTCCTATGGTCATCTCATCACGCTTGAAATACGGGCGCATGCAGTTACTTAGCTATAACATAAAATTATAGAAGTCACGGAATGCAAATAATGAGTTAGGGGTCATGTCATGCTATGAATTACAAAACTGGTATTATCTAAACGACCAAGTCATATAATAAACCGACTTAAGTCAAGCAACCATCAAGAAGTGCAATAACTTATTCGTAAAACACATGACTGGTCATGGACACATCAAGCAGCGAATGCATCTTGACAAATAAGTATTTAATATATCTAGTTACACATAGAAGCTTATACTCATAGAACAAGGCACGAACACCATTGTAAGGCAAATGCAAGTCTTCAGACGCAACAGTAAGGCCAAACTATGGAATTGGAAAGGTCTTTTATACGAAAGAAAAAACCTTAACTCACTATTAAGGAAGGATCTCAACTTTCAAGGTCTCTATGTTTCGAAAGAAGAATGGCTTAACTGCTTCTAGCTCATTCCCTACCAACCATTGAGTGCGTCTGCTCGCTCCATTAAGGGGCCCGAGGAGCAAATCGTACTTTAGGGGCAAAGATGAGCTTACAGTTAAGGCTTTCCAATCATTCAATTTCAAATCATATGTTCTTTAAACTTTCGATTAAAATCTCCAAGGCATATAAGCGAAACAACTTCCGATTGAGCTAACACTTAACTCATCCGCGAAAATAGGAGCCACTGGGCCTACACCTTAGCAAATGGTTCTTTCATCTAACCATTCAGCTCACCCACACCGCACCTAACTGGTAAACGCGCTAACATTCCTATAAAACTCATATTTGCACAGAAGGCAGACATGTATCACGTCATCGTGAACGCGTTCCTAGGCAACTATATGAGATGTAAGACTCAGGTTGCGGCCTATAGTCACAGGACCATGCTCTGATACCATCAATGTAACACCTCCAGCCACTAGGGCCAGGAGCGCTATGCTTTCTTAATTTCTTACTAAAAATTCTGGGGTGAAATGGACAGAGTTTTCCCTAAAAACTGACCCTTTCCAGGCTAAAAGCCTTATAATAAACCCCTGCAAATCAACGAAAGCGTAAAACATTTAAAAGAAGCTCAACGGCTACACGCCGGAGTCCATAACTCAACGAGCCACTCGCTTGGAGTATACCAAACAAAATAGTTCATTAATACAGGAAGAGTAAAAGATACAACTCAACGGTCTACACAACCGGAGTACTGGGGTTTAGATCCTAAAACATAGCTAATTTCGAGTAAAGACATCTAACTAATCAGATGGTTGGCTTACACGACCATAAAGAGCAACTCATAAATAATATGCATTATATGAACTAGAAAACTTAATTTACAACAATTACAAACTAGGAATACGTTATATTACATCGTCAAACTCGTGAACCTACTTCTATTGGCACACATAACTCTTTTTGAACCAAGGGTAAACTTCAACTCCGCATAAGTGGCTTGACTTTCACCTGTCACAAAGAAAACCTGGGGAAAAGGGGAAAGAGTAGTGGGATGAGCAACTACACGCTCAGTGAGTGTCCCCCGACCCTCTTAAAACCAAAACTGTTGCAACCAATAATATCTCTATTAGTCACATACAATATATCCATACTTTACTATCATACTAAGCATTCATAAAATTCTTATGGTAATATCACTAACCATAAACTTCACTTTAAGCACTCAAACACATTTCTAGGTCTCTAAATGACCAAACTTCTTTACTAACAGGCACGCACACACTTAAGCAAGCAACAAGGCTAAGCACAGAGACTTCCTTTTTCATAAACATAACTTCTTAGCATTCCATTCGAACTATGCATGAAACCTTATTCATGTGATGTGCACATAAGGTTATCTCTTTTCATGATCATACTTTTTTTGGCATTTCATTCATATGATATGCATAAGACACACACATTTTAAGTCTCAATCAAATCTCATTCATAGAGTATGCATGAAATATGCTCATAAGGTTTTCTTTTCATATTCGTATCTTACTTAGCATCTCATTCACGAGTTATACTTAGAACATGCACATGCCATACACATGAAGCTTTCTTTCTTTTTACTGAAAACACTTCATTTAGCCTTTTGAGACTCATAAAAACTCTTCTCTTAGCCTTTTGAGGCTTATATTCTTTAAAAGAATTTCTTTCATCTTGGTCTCATAATGACTCTTAAAAACTTTCTTTCTGAAATACTTCAAAAGACGAAACACCAACTGCTTTTCTTACTCATTAGAAAATTACTCTGGGCATAAGATCATTATAATGTGCGGATTGGGTGAGATCTATTCTCAACCCCTAGTGAGACTATCGCTCACGCTAAGCTCTTACTCCCGGGATGGCAACTAACTTTTGGACCTTAACCCTCGTCAGGGTCTCTAGGGCTTCCCACTACTGGGATACTCCCTAGGCTAGAGATTCCCCCGTTCAAGCGGGTTCACTCCCATCTATTATCCCTATGCACAATATCTTAGCCAATTTAAAGTGCATGGCCATAACGGCTAATATGTTTGTTGCCTCTCACAGTGAAATCATTTATCATGTAACTCACGCCTTTGTAAAACTCTTCAGGGATTTCCCCATTCAAGCGAGTTCACTCCCAAAACTACATTCATTTAGTTAAAATGGCCATCATGTACTAATTATTATGGCTACTATCAATTTCAAAACATGAAATCCTTCTTTTCAAAACTCACCCTTATGCAAGTAATCAAACTTAATGACATGGAAAGGGTAGGGGTGCACATGTATACATTCAAACACTTCATAATTCAACTTAGCAACATGAGTCACACATGGCCTCGCAATCCACACAATTACCGTAATCACAACCTAGACTCCCTCCTCACATTGCAACCGACCACAGGACCTCGAACCACTCATAGTTCTACCTCAAACCATCTAACTATCATCTCAGTTTTCAAATCGATAATCATAACATATTATCATAAAGGTCTTATGAAATAGCTAGTATAACTTACCGAGCGAGCAGTAACCATCCAATAGCTCGTTAACACATACATAAGCATAAATGGATATGTATATATTACATTAACTTGAAATAAAAACTTAACGAACTGAAATAACTCACAACACATGAAACTTAGACTACATTCATAACTTGCAAATAGAAGGTAAGTATACCAAGTTTATGTCATTTCAACGCATAGCTAACCAACTAACATGCCATTTTCAAAGCATAACCATCCAACTAAACATGCATTGGCTTAAAATGTTCTCTGGTCATTTCAAGAGTACTTTTAAGCATAAATTAGCTCAATATGCATCAATTTAAGGAATGCTTGTCACTCAAGGGTTACTTTTAAACATGAACTAATCAAATTAACCTGCTTCGATCTTAGGTGCTCTTGGTTTGTTTCAAGCATTCATGTGTTGCAGTTAAGCGGGTAAACATGCTCATTTCATCATTCGAATGTTGTTTCTAAAGCTATTTCACAAGTATAATTCAAATAAATAGACAAGCATCAATTCGAGGTGTTCATTCATGGTTTCGAAGTTACATTTTAAGCCTAATTAAGCCATTTAAGTATAATACAATTCTAGATATTCGTTTATCACGTCGGAGTTACTATTTGAATCTAATTAAGCCATTTAAATGTATTGCGATTCAAGGCAACCGTTTATCACGTCGACGTTACTATTTGAATCTAATTAAGCCATTTAAACGTATTATGATTCAAGGCATTCGTTTATTACGTCGAAGTTATTATTCAAGGCAAATCTTCAGGCATGTATTAACTGAATTCACTTGAGTCGAATCTAAATATGCATAACTCGTTTCGAACTAAACTTTCAGGCATGTATTCACTGAATACCCTTGAATCGATTCTAAGCATTCATATTTCATTTCGACGCTACTAATTAGGCATAAGGCAACTAAATAAACATGTATCAATGCTAAGTGTTCACATTTCTTTTCGAAGCTATTAATCAGGCATTAGTTAACTAAATAAACATGTATCGATTCTAAGTGCCCATATTTCATTTCGAAGCTATTATCAGGCATAAACTAACTAAACTTAACATGCATCGCAACTTAAGGATTAAAATAATTTTAAAACTACTAATACTTAGGAGGTGAGAAACATTCACCTCGCATCCATGCTTAGGACTCATTCTAAGGGCTTTTGGGCTCGATTTGGATGCTGGAAAACCTCAATCCCTCAACCCATGCTCACTGACTATACCAATAGAACCCAAAACTGTCTTACCCTTGCTGCAACCATGCCAAATCCCATGCAAAACAGGCCCCAATTCGACTGTAATTAGTTCACTGATTTGAGGTTGCGGTTGATGTTTGGGCTGAGAATTCACCCCCAATTCGTAGGGAATTTGGAGTAGCTAAAGAGTAGGTTTTATGGATGAGCCCAGGCATGTGTTTTCTCCCTCAAACTGCCACCCAAATCGACCACCAGCATCGTGGTTTCTCACCCTTCGTCCGTTATCTCTCTCTCTCTCTCTCTCTTTCTCTCTCTCTCTCTCTCTCTCTCGCAGCGATTGCGACATGGAGCGGCCGACCAGGCGCCGATGCCGCACCGTTGCCCCCCTCTCCCTCTTCCTCCCTCTCTGGTGTAGTGTGTGGTCGGGGTTTGGGGTTGAGACGCCCCCTAGCTCGAGGTCTCTCCCCCCATGAAAGAGAAAGAGGCTTCGGCCCCTTATTTGCTTTTTTTTTTTTTGACTCAAGCTATTCAGTAATTGGTATCGCTAGCCTAGCTCGTATCCCGAACTCTAAACCCGAATCATTAATACGGCCTTCTATCGACTATTCGTTCCCAAATACATTAAGGTTTAATTTATTAAACCTCAAAACTAATTCTAAGGTTAACAACCTACTTGCATTCGGGAAACGACTAAATAAATCGAATAATGACTAAATTAAACTATCGATCTAATTTAAGGGTACAAATAGCGCGAATTTACTTTAAAATCAATAACAGCAATAATAATTCTTTTTAATAAAATTATCAGTCACATAAGCACATCGATACTAATTTAACTCATATGGTTAATAAAAATACGAATTTTGTAATGTAGAATGTAAGGAAGCAAACTTAACGTAAAATAAGGGACGCAAGTCTTATAATATGGTTTGATCATGTATGAATATGTATGGTTGAAGCCATGCCTAACTATGTTATTTATTCTTCAAGGCATGTCCTTTTGGATGGCGATAATACCCCGATTATTAGGTTTATCAGGTGTAATTGAGGGGATCAGAATAGTGATTGCAAATAGTGAAATATGCTTAATTAGGGGCGTTACACAAATAGTTTGGCTGAATACGAGACTTGTATCATAGGAATGCAAGTAGCATGAGTTTTCCATATCAAAGACTTGAATATGTGTGGGGACTCAAGTTTAATAATAACCTAGGACACCAGATGATGGAAGGTAAGAAACGATAACTTGGTCCTTTGTTGAGCTCATTTAGAAAAGATAACATTCTATTTTGATGAGCTAAGTTCACTTAGCTCCCATGGGAGGAGAATTAATTTGCAAATGCATCAGTAAAATTGGTATCCATAATTTCCATGCTAGATAAAGGGTCCCAAATTACTATTACTATCGATAGGAGGGACGAGCTAACACTATGCTAGATATAGAGGGGGATAACGAAAAATCACCATGACATATTCATATATTGAATTACGTTAGAAAGGGGAATACCCTCCTGATTCCTGAAAAAATGCCTACAAAGAGCACTTTGTCGCTTAGCCTCATAGTTCTTAGAGGATAAAGACATATTATATAAGAAAACAACTTATGACATTAACCTCTTAACGCGTAAACACTGAGGACATGAGGCTCTTTATGGAGGAAATTTATGAGGGTAACTATAGTAACCGCATGAATGGACATCTCTTATTGTAAAAATACATAGGTAAGGCTACCATTGGATCTCCACAGATAGGTATTACTTTTAGCTTCTCCAAAAGTGTGAGGAATGTCAAAAGCATGCCCCCTATCTAGCACAAGCCTTAATCACAACTATGCACACTAACTTCACGATGGCCATGAGTACATCCTAGTGGCCATTGATTACTTCACCAAGTGGTTGAAAGCAACATCATATGTTACCCTCACCTATTAACGGGTTACATATTTCATTCCAACCAACATTATTTGTCGTATTGGAGTACCAGACAAGCTAATAAGCAATCATAGGCCTCATTTCAAAGATAAGACCATGATATTGTTCAAGTGATACGAGAACCAACAACAATAATCCACCACCTACATGCCTCAAACAAACAGAGTTGTAGAGGCAACCAATAAAAACATCAAAAATATCCTAAGGAAAATGACAGAAAGTGTAAAGATTGACCTAATAAATCCATTTTGCATTATGGGGTACCGGACGCCATAAGACTATCCATAGCACAACACAATTTTTGTTTTGTATTTGGGATGAAATTAGTGCTCAGCAAAAGTCAAAAGTACATCATTATGGGTTACCCTTGAAGGGTAGGTATCTTAAATTGATTGGACATAGATTTACCATAGACAACTAGCAGCCATTGGCTAAAATAGATTACAAGTCCGTGCACCACCTATAAAAATATCTTCATGAGAGAATAGAAAGTGCTTTAATGCAAATGTACACCTTCAAGACATCAAGGTGTGTGATGAAGTGGTACAGGTCATTTAGGTGTGTTAGAATGTATAAGGTTTTGATGATAACAAATACAAGTGTTGTAGTTGTGTGGTTGTTCCAAACAGGCTTTACCAACAGGGCCTTACTGCTGTTTTTCAATATATTAAAACTGCTTGACTGATTGTTTATCAAGAACAGGTACTCAAGTCAGTGATGTAAGAACAACCATGAGGAACAGGCTCTGTAACGTGTTTGAAACATGTCCTGTGAATTGTTTGAAGCATAGGATATAAGTGCAGCCGTGAGGAACAGGTTCTGTGAAGTGTTTGCAGCAGATTCGTCTCTCTACAAGATGACTAGTGGTTACAACAAGATGTCTTGATTTAATTTGGTTTTATATTTTTAGACTCTTGTTAATATGCCAATCAGAAAGTCTTAACTTACCACTTACTTGAAACGGTTTTGCTTTTTTGGAAAATATTTCGGATCACCCTTCGAAACAATTCTGGAAACAGGACGATCAGGGTGTTCCCAGAATAAGCTGTGAAAAAACTATTTTGCACGATTTTTATCTTTTAGATTTTGAGCAGCTTCTTCAAGGATTTGCAAGAAAGATTTTTTATGGAGTATCTTACCTCTTATCCTAAAAACGGTTATTAAAATCTAAGGGGATTTGCAAAATCTTTTTTAATAAAAAGAATATCCAATTTTTGGCAAGTGGATAAGGTTGTTGAGAAAAATATGGGCTAGTTGCTGAAGAGCACCGCCTTATGCACACGGTTAAGGAAGTGTTTCCAGCACATGTTATCTCATCTCTTGCAGCTAAAGGATTCTATATTCTCTAGGATTTTAGTTTCCAAAAAATTTCAGAAATAGTTTTTTTTGCATCCCTTGTGGTTAAAGGATTCTATAATCTTCAGAAATTTTAGTTTCCAAAAATTTGAGGAAATTGTTTTACTAAGTGCTATATAAGGTCGCTTCTTACAACCTTAGAAGCATCGGTTTTCAAAGGCAAAAAATTCAGTGTTCATGAGCTTAAAAGTTTCAAAAGAAAACCGTGTCTAGTAAGTGAGTTATTTGAGCTTTCAAAGTTGGCATACTAGGACTTCATTGTACCCTATATTAGCTTAGTTGAGAAGCATTGTAATAGGGTGTTTTTCTTTATATTCTTCTTTCACAAAGTGAGTTGAGTGTGTGTCCAAATCAAGGGGATTTTGGACGTGGGGTAACCTGTCTTAGGGAAGACGGTTACGTGTGTTGCAATTTGTAACAAGGTGTGTTACTATTGTAACGTGATTAGCCTGTTTAGTGAAGTGTTTAAATCCTACACGAGGTAGGTCGTGGTTTTTTACCTCAGTTGGGTTAGAGGTGTTTTCCACGTAAAAATCCTGTGTCCATTATTTCCGCATTCAATTTTGTTGGATTTTCGCTTCTGCTTATCTCAGGAACAACTTGTGCGAACAGGGTCTAAGACTGTTTGCCAGCAACTTGCAAAAATCGGACACCACAATTCACCCCCCCTCTTGTGGTTGTGTACTCTCTAAATCAACAAGTGGTATCAGAGCAGGTTCTCATCTAAAAGATTAACATCTTGAGAGATCCTAAACATGAGTACACCACACGGCATGCTTGAGGGGCAATCCATAACTCGACCACCATACTTTAATGGTCAACATTATAGTTGGTGGAAGAACCGAATGGAAAACTACATTCAAGCTGAGGACTACGAGTTATGGATGCTTATCAAGAGTGGACCACTCATTCCCACAAAAGTGATCGAAGATGGAAGCAAAGTTCACAAAAAGCCTGAAGAATTCAATTCCGAAGATTTTAAGATGATGGAAAAGAATGCAAAGGCCAAAAAACTCTTGTATTTTGGTCTTGGTCCTGATGAATATACTCGCATATCTGAATGTGAGTCGGCCAAGGAGATCTGGGATGCTTTGCAAATAGCTCACGAAGGGACCAATCAGGTAAAGCAATCCCGGATTGAATTGCTTATGAGAAAATATGAGCTGTTTGAGATGGGTGATTGTGAAAGTGTGATGGACATGTACACTCGCTTCACTCACATAACGAATGAGTTGAAATCCCTGGAAAAATCCTTCACCACCGAAGAATTGGTGAGAAAAATCCTAAGAATTTTACCTCATTCTTGGGAAGCGAAAGTCACGGCCATCCAAGAAGCTAAGGACATGAACAAGATCACCCTAGATGAGCTGATTGGAAATCTCCAAACGTATGAACTTAGAAAAAATTCTCAGCAAAAAGATGAGACAAAGAGAGATCGAGGTCTTGCTCTAAAGGCCTTAGAAGATGATTCTGATTCTGATGAGGAGGAGATTGCCATGATAACTCAAAAATTTAAGAAGTTCTTCAAGAAAGTTAAAGAAAACAGCAAAAGGAAGGACTTTGGCAAGGGCAGAAACACCTCTCGGGAACAGTTCTCCGGGTGTTTCAAGTGTGGCAAACTGGACCACATTGTGAGAAACTGCCCACTGCACAAGGAAGAACAAGAACCCGAACATCCTAGAAAACAGGGGAGGAAACAGGGTGTAAGCAGCTCAGCGAAAAGGTTCTCAAAAGCTATGCTCGCGGCCTGGGAGACTCAAGCGAGGATGAGGAAGGGTCTGAAGCTGGGGAAGCTGATGTAGCACTCATGGCAAGAAGTGACACTGATTCAGATGATGGATCAACAGATAGTTTGACTCAACTCAAGAACAAGGTACGTGGTCTAAATAAATCAACTCTTGAGGAATTAGTATACACTATAATGGATATATGTGCTGAATTAAAAAGGGATGTTCGAGATCTAGAACTTGAAAATGAAACCCTTAAATTAGAAAAACTTGAAGTTGACAAAGAAACTCTTGCCTTGCATGAAAACATCAATGTGCTTAAAGAAACTCTACTCATGAAAGAAGAGACTTGTTCCACTAAATTGACTGAGCTGGAAAAAGAATCCCTTGACTTAAAAGGTAAGATCGAGTCCTTGCTTGTAGAAAATAAAAACTTGCTTGAGAAAGTGAAACAAATGGAATCATACCTTGCCACAAACAAGCTCTGGAACAGGTCCTCACAAGTACTTGAATGGTTAAACACCCATCATAGTCGAAATAAAAGAGGACTAGGTTTTGTGCCTAAGATGACCTACCCAGTGAATAGAAAATATGTAGGATTATCTGATAATATTGTATGCTATCACTGTGGTAAAACGGGTCATTACCGTTATACTTGTTTCTCAAGAAAGTATGCCATTAAAAGGAACTCAGTGTATGTAAAACAAATATGGATTAGGAAAGATGAGATTTGTACCTCTAAAGGAATGGGACCCAAGTGGATCTGGGTTCCCAAAACTAACCTATGATCTGTTTTGCAGGCTGAAGTGAGAGAGAACAACCCAGTAAACAACCCAGCGGACAGCGCAGGGAACACCCTAGGGAACAGGCAGCTGTGGTATGTTGACAGTGGGTGTTCGAGGCATATGACTGGTGAAAAATCCAATTTTCTTTCACTTACAGCTTCAGAAGGAGGGAGTGTGGCATTTGAAAACGGTAAATCCGGGACAATTGTCGGTATAAGTAAGATAGGTGAGTCACTCTCCCATTCAATTGATAATGTTTATTTTGTGGATGGATTAAAACACAACTTACTAAGTGTGTCCCAACTGTGTGACAAAGACAACCTAGTAGTGTTCTCTCCAACACGTTGCTTGGTTGTAAATATGAACATAGGAGATGTTGTGTTGAGGGGGATGCGACGCAAAAATGTTTATAAAGTGTGTATTTCTACTCTTCCCCAAAATAATTTGACTTGTTTGAGTGCCCTAAATGATGATGTTATGCTTTGGCACAAAAGGCTAGGTCATGCAAGCCACTCACTTTTGAACAAACTTGTAACCAAAGACTTAGTGGTAGGCTTACCTTCCATCAAATTCAATGATGACAAGGTATGTGATGCATGTGCCAAGGGCAAACAAGTCAGAAATTCATTTAAATCTAAAAGGTGTGTAAGCACTACTCGACCCCTTGAATTGATACATATGGATATATGTGGTCCAATGAGGATCATGAGCAGAGGTGGTAAGAGGCATGTGCTTGTGATAGTGGATGACTACTCTCGTTTCACTTCGACCCTGTTTTTGGCTTCTAAAGATGAAACTTTTAAAAAATTTCTTGCTTTCATTAAAAAGACTGAAAAAAGGGTAGGACACTCTTTGGTATGCCTAAGGTCTGACTATGGTACAAAATTTGAAAATTCGAGCTTTATTGATTGTTATAATGAGCATGGTGTTGATCATAATTTTTCAGCTCCAAGAACACCCCAACAGAACGGGGTGGTAGAACGCAAAAATCGCACTCTAGAGGACATGACTAGAACAATACTTGTTGCTAGTGGTCTTCCTAGAAACTTTTGCGCTGAAGCTTTAAATACATCATGTTACATTATAAATAGATGCATGATTAGACCTATTCTTAACAAAACTCCTTATGAACTTTTCAAGGGAAGAAAACCTAATATTATGCATTTGAGAGTTTTTGGTTGTAAATATTTTGTGCATAATAATGGAAAGGATGCCTTAGGGAAATTTGATCCAAGGAGTGATGAAGCAATATTCCTTGGTTACTCCTCGCATAGTAAGGCATACAAAGTGTTTAATAAGAGAACCTTGTGTGTTGAGGAAAGTGTGCATGTGCTTTTTGATAAAACTAACTCTCTAAGTGAGAATGATGCACAGGAGGAAGACCTCGAACTAGGTCTTGTTAGAAAAGACGTGCTGTTTCAAGATGATCAAGGTAAGGATCAACCTGAGGGATCAAGGCCTGAAACTGTTCTTCAGGAAGGTAAGCAAGGTGTGAACCAAACAGGGGGAAACAGGGTGGAACCCTGTTCGGGACAACATCAGCCGAACCCTTCTGAGATAATTTCAAGAACAAGCTCCCAAACAGGCTTAGGAACAGGTTCTGAACTTGTTTCACCGAGTATTCCAGCCAGGATGGAGAGCGAGTCTGTGAACCCATTTTCACCACGATCATGGAAATATGAAAGTTCACATCCTCTTGATCAAATTTTGTCTGATATTAATGCAGGAGTTCAAACTAGATTTAGACTCAAAAATTTCTGTGCTTTCTATGCTTTTCTCTCAAAAATTGAGCCTAGGAATATCAATGAAGCCCTTGCAGATTCAGATTAGGTCACAGCCATGCAAGAAGAACTCCATCAGTTCGAAAGGAACAAGGTATGGCACCTTGTGCCACGGCCAGAGGATAGAACAATCATTGGAACCAAGTGGGTGTTCCGTAACAAGCTGGATGAGTGCGGAACAGTCACTAGAAACAAGGCCCGGCTGGTGGTTCAAGGCTACAACCAAGAAGAGGGAATTGATTATGAAGAGACCTTTGCACCTGTTGCAAGGATGGAAGCCATTCGAATTTTGATAGGTTTTGCAGCCCACATGGAGCTCAAGTTGTATCAAATGGATGTCAAAAGTGCATTTCTAAATGGATACCTCAAAGAAGAAGTGTTTCTTGGTTGATAGAAAAAGCACTTCAGGTATGGCTCACTTTCTTGGACCTTGTTTGGTATCTTGAGCAACCAAGAAACAACTCTTTGTTGCCTTGTCCACAGCAGAAGCTGAGTATGTGGCAGCTGCATCTTATTGTGCTCAGTTATTATGGATAAGACAACAACTCAAGGACTTTTGTGTTGACATAGGATGCATTCCTATTTATTGTGACAATACAAGTGCAATTAACATTACTAAAAATCCATGTCAACACAAAAGAACAAAACATATTGACATTCGTCATCATTTTCTAAGAGATAATGTTGAAAAAGAAGTGATCTCAATGAATTTTTGTGCCACTGAAAATCAAATTGCTGATATATTCACAAAGGCATTGAGTAGAGAACAATTTGAAAGGAATAGACTCGAACTAGGCTTAATTAGAACAACCTGACCAACCTGTTCTCTCTCCCTGTTTGCAAAATTTAAAAGTTACGGGCACAACATGTTAAATTTTTGTTTGCAATCAACTTCTGTGCTATGTTTAGCATATGTGAGGTTTGCAACTTGCTGACACTCGTTGAGGTCTAATGAGATTGCCCTTATTGTCCCATGTTACCGAGCAAGTAACCTCAAGAACAAGTACCAGAAACAGGTACGCCTCTTGTTTGTCAAATATGTGCAACAAATTGAAAATTGCTAAATCTCTTCCCGAGGCATGCGCGGCCTAAATAAATGCAAAAGCCCATTGCAAAACGGGCAAAATCTTTTAAAAATTTCGCATGTCTCTCTCTCTCTTTAAAGCTCTCTTGCTCAATCTCTCACCTCCACCGAAACTCTCTTGCTCTGAAACTCTGTTCAAGAAACCCTAATCTCTCTCCTTCCTCTAATGGCGTCTCCCATTAGCACCAAGAGCTCCTTGATCTTGACTCAGCGCAACCAGACACAGGGCACAGCCTTGCAAATAGCCACAGCGCTGTTTGCGCCTACACAATTTCTGACGGCCCTCATGGAAGGTAAAATTACTGAACCTTCTCGACCCATTGTCTATAAACCTTTTGGGTTTTTGAAAAGCATCGATCTTAGAACAGTGAATCTGAAATTGGAAGACATCCCTTACAAATTTGGGTGAGAATTGATTTTGTTTGGAGAAACGAGGGCATGTCAACCCCAAGAACCTGTTGGGGCATCTGAAAGAGAAATTGGGCCTTTAGATGAAATCTTTCTGTTCGATCATGGACTAGATGACATCAGTTCGCTTGGGCTGTTTCCAGAGCAGGAAACAGGGTTAGAAACAGGACCTGAGGTTTTTAGGGATGACCTAGGGGAGGATTTATCAAAAGAAGAAGGGGGAAGTAGTGGTCAAATGGAGGAGTCTCCTGTGAAGCCTGAACAAGCCACACCGGTACCACCAACCGGTGAGAAACGTAAACGATACAAAATTGTGGCTAGGCGTACTAGAATGCCAAGAACACGACCACCATCAAGGTCTAAAAGCGGCCAGACTGAAGAACCCTCAAAAAGTGAAACCCCTGTCAAACCAAAACCACAAATCCCCTCTCCGTCCAAACCCACAAACAGGCTAACTCGAAAATCAGCCCGAATTGCTTTCCACTCCACACCTCATCCTACCAACCAGTCATCCCCTGTTGTTGAGGCAATTGATTCCTCCTCTGAGCCTTCATCAGATAGCGACACTGAGAACACCACCTTCAAACAGGGCACTCCCGTGTTCTCAGAGTCCTCAGAGGATAAGCCTCTGCCTACATCAAAATCAATCTCCACTTTACCCTTCAAACCATCACCCCTCAAAACTCCCAAGAAAAAAGCCTCTCTTAAACACGCCTCCACCCAAGACCCTCCTACTGAGCCTCAACCTAAGAGAGTCAAGAAGTCTACCCTCTCTGCCATTTCAGCCAAACTGACCCAATTGCTTCAGAGACGGGTTGTCAGGGGCAAAATTATCAAGGTAAAATATTTTGAGGAACAACGTCTGGGGGTGTTTCTGCACAAGCTGCGTGCACAGGGGTGGTATGAGCTGTTTACAAACACCCAGTTGGGGTGTTCTGTACATGAGTTGGCTGAGTTCTATGCCAACTGCACTGTCACCGAAGGAGTGGTGACAAGTATTGTTAATGGGCAACAGCTTCGCTTTGATGCGAAGATACTAGGGAAAATTCTGGGGATTCCCTCCACGAGCTTTGATATCTATGTGAGAGAAGATAAGACTATTCTAGGGACAGCCAGGCTGCTGGAGCTCTCCCAGAAATTTAGCCAGCAACCAAGCCTGCAAACACCCAAGTCCGTGAAGAAAGGGGGACATGACATCGCTCCATCAATTGATATTTTGGTTTATTATCAAGAATGTCATTCCTCGGGGCCAGGGTCGCAATCTTGTCGATGCCATGGATCAGTGTCTTATGGACCTGATGGACAAGGAAGAGCAAATCAACCTTCCTGCTATCATGGTTCGACATATTGCAAGAATTGTAAACACCTCCAGGAAACATGACCTGGGGTATGGTTTTTTCCTGACTAGTGTCTTTGAGCATTTTAGGGTGACTCTACAGAAGAAGGTAGGAGCTCAGTTCATCGATGAGATTGGGAGTAACACCCTTATGGGGTGTGGGTATGCTTTGATTGAGGGGTCTGCCTCAGAACATGGGACTAGAACAACCCATCCTCCTGTTCCTGGCAGTTCCTCACTCAAGCTTGAGGCTGCCTTGGAAGAACACTCTCGACTCAGTGCTGAGCTTACTGCGGTAAAGGCTGCCCTGGACGAGGAAAAGGCTCTCAATGCAAAACGCCATGAAGATCTCCTCGCCCTTCTTTCTTCCCTCTCAGTAAAATTTTCCCCTCCTGCTCTCTGATCACCCCCCATCTGTTGTTCTCATAGCCTGTTCTCACTTCTCTTGGTTATCCTCTCTTGCTAGTTTGTACTTTCTGTTGCACTTGTTTGGTAAATGACAGGTTATCTTGTTTTTTGATTGGCTTTGCCTTGCTTGCTTTTATTGTGAATTGCTTGTGTGTGACTAGGATGGCCAATCTCATTACCGTACCAACACACTTGAGTGTATCGCCTGTTGACTTTCCTCCATTACCCAAGTGGTGGTGATAGCAAACACCCTATATTTGACGGCTCGCCCCTACTTTTTAATGACGCCAAAAGGGGGAAGATAGGATGACCAATATTGTTTTAGTTTTGACATGGACGAGTTAAATTTCTTACACTTTTTCGATACTGACTGCTTCGTATGAATTGTCAGTCCTATAAATAATTGGCACTAATCATTTCAATTGTTCTTGAAAGTCAATATGGTCACTTGGTTTGTCATCATCAAAAAGGGGGAATTTGTTAGAATGTATAAGGTTTTGATGATAAGAAATCCAAGTGTTGTAGTTGTGTGGTTGTTCCAAACAGGCTTTACCAACAGGGCCTTACTGCTGTTTTTCAATATATTAAAACTGCTTGACTAATGGTTTATCAAGAATAGGTACTCAAGTCAGTGATGTAAGAACAATCATGAGGAACAGGCTCTGTAAGGTGTTTGAAACATGTCCTGTGAAGTGTTTGAAGCATAGGATATAAGTGCAGCGGTGAGGAACAGGTTCTGTGAAGTGTTTGCAGCAGATTCGTCTCTCCACAAGATGACTAGTGGTTACAACAAGATGTCTTGATTTAATTTGGTTTTATATTTTTAGACTCTTGTTAATATGCCAATCAGAAAGTCTTAACTTACCACTTACTTGAAACGGTTTTGCTTTTTTGGAAAATATTTCGGATCACCCTTCAGAACAATCCTGGAAACAGGGTGATCAGGGTGTTTCCGGAATAAGCTGTGAAAAAAACTATTTTGCACGATTTTTATCTTTTGAATTTTGAGCAGCTTCTTCAAGGATTTGCAAGAAAGATTTTTTATGGAGTATCTTACCCCTTATCCTAAAAATGGTTATTAAAATTTTAGGGGATTTGCAAAATCTTTTTTTAATAAAAAGAATATCCAATTTTTGGCAAGTGGATAAGGTTGTTGAGAAAAATATGGGCTAGTTACTGAAGAGCACCGCCTTATGCACACGGTTAAGGAAGTGTTTCCAGCACATGTTATCTCATCTCTTGCAGCTAAAGGATTCTATATTCTCTACGATTTTAGTTTCCAAAAATTTCAGAAATAGTTTTTTTTTTTTTTTTGCATCCCTTGTGATTAAAGGATTCTATAATCTTCAGAAATTTTAGTTTCCAAAAATTTGAGGAAATTGTTTTACTAAGTGCTATATAAGGTCGCTTCTTACAACCTTAGTAGCATCGGTTTTCAAAGGCAAAAAATTCAGTGTTCATGAGCTTAAAAGTTTCAAAAGAAAACCGTGTCTAGCAAGTGAGTTATTTGAGCTTTCAAAGTTAGCATACTAGGACTTCATTGTACCCTATATTAGCTTAGTTGAGAAGCATTGTAATGGGTGTTTTTCTTTATACTCTTCTTTCACAAAAGTGAGTTGAGTGTGTGTCCAAATCAAGGGGATTTTGGATGTGGGGTAACCTGTCTTAGGGAAGACGGTTACGTGGGTTGCAATTTGTAACAAGGTGTGTTACTATTGTAACATGATTAGCCCGTTTAGTGAAGTGTTTAAATCCTACACGAGGTAGGTCATGGTTTTTTACCTCAGTTGGGCTAGAGGTGTTTTCCACGTAAAAATCCTGTGTCTATTATTTCCGCATTCAATTTTGTTGGATTTTCGCTTCTGCTTATCTCAGGAACAACTTGTGCGAATAGGGTCTAAGACTGTTTGCCAGCAACTTGCGAAAATCGGACACCACAATTCACCCCCCTCTTGTGGTTGTGTACTCTCTAAATCAACAAGGTGCCTGCCACTGATCCCCGAGGAGAATTTGGACCTCATTGGATCTACCCTTACCATGTGAAAGAAATTTCTCTTGGTAGCGGCAGTAAAAGTATATATGGATGTGAGTTTGCCAAATTTACAAGTTTACACCAATTGAAGAAGTTTTACTTTAGAAAAGTCAAAGGAATAAAGAGAAAAGGGGTTAGCACATAGGTGGCCCGGAGATGACACCCTCTGCTCGCTGTGGTATAAAAATGGGTGTCGTCAGGTCCCAGCAGTATTCTACAACTGTTAGGCCCATTAGAAGCCCAATAACGTATTCTTAAAAATGCCAAAAGAGGGAAAAAAAGGAAGGGTTGGTGGTCCATGTTTATGCACAAAAAAAGAGAAGAGGCACATTGTATATCAACCCCATTCAAGGTTTATTCCAACATTTGCCCAAAAAAAGAGATAATCGATAAATGAAATAAACAAGGATAACAAAACAATACAAAAGATGGAATAAAAAAATACATATTCTATTCCATTAAGAGCCTCAGGGGTGTTAATAAAAAAATAATTGTTTTAGTGCCCTAAATCTAGAGGGGCTATTACAATTCGTGTAAACCAAATGCAGAATAAACTAATGAAATGCACGATATGGAGTGTCTCTAGATCATAATAATGCAAGGGGTGGATATTCAAACCCTCTTCCGTGCTAAGGATGGATTAGGGGTCATGAGCTGCCAAGTCCCTACATTGAGCCTCCGTAAGCACTTGCAACTTCAAAGATTTCACACATTCCCGGCCAATAGTAGTACTTGTAGGCACTTTGGGCATGGTCAGCCAAACCCAAAGAACTTGAGCCATAAGCAAGGAAGTGATACTTGTCTTGCTTAAACCTTCAAGCCTCAAAATTTTTACAAGCGTGAGACCTTCAAACCTCAAAATAATTTTTACCGGTCAGAGACCTCAGGTCTTAAATTTTTTCTTATAGGTGTAAGACGTTCAAAATGATTTTATAAGTGTGAGACCTTCAAGTCTTAAGATATTTTAACCATTTCTCAGTAGGATTGCAACTCTTCAGGCGAGAGATAGACCGCAAACATTTTTAAATAGTTTTTTTTTTTAACCATACTTCAAAATGTTTAACACTCTTCTCCTCCATAGGCTTGGACACTTGGGGTGAGGCTTAGACCCCAAAAGCTCTCTGGTCTTCTTCTCTTGCATCTGCATCCATCCAACATGACATAACATAATCTTTCATTCATCTTAACAACCCTGACCAAAGTGAGGACTCTTGTAAGCACCAAATTGGTGCCCATGGGATTTTAGACGGATCACTTGCCTACTGTCCTGAGCATTGTCACCCAATAATGAGAATTATCTAACCCACCGAGGGTGAAGAAACAACATACTTGAATTCCTAATATTCAGTTCATAAATTAAATCTTTTCTCATGTCAAAAAATTCTAAAATATTTAAAAAGCATTTGAAAATCCCATGTTTCAAAAATAATTTCAAAAAGGCAAAAAGGTTGGGCTTTTGCAAGATATACTGGCATGGGTGCTTGAACCCAAAACTATCAGGGTCAATGAAGGAGATGGTAAACAATGGGGTGGCACATCATCTCGCATTCAAACCTTCACAAACAATTCACTTAAGGCAGAAAATAGGGGCTAACAGCATTGTGCTTACAACAACTGGGACCTAAGAATAGGTTTAGCCTACCAATGGCTACTATTGGGTCCTGTCTTGCACCTACTTCATAAATCCCAGGTGTTTTTAAATGTGATATTGTTGTAATTGAGTTGATTATTATATTTCCATCATCATTAGTGATAATCGAGCAATTTAACCCTTGTTTATGAAAATTAGTTGCTAAAATGATTTGATTTTGACTCTTGATGTATAATTTGCTTAGTAAGGTTGCCTTGCTAGTTCTATAAAAAAGGGAACATCTCCCTCTTATTCATAACAACATCATACCTAGAGGAAACTCTACACATTTCACTCTAGATTCTACACATAAGAGAAACTCTACTTGTCTAAACTCCCTTTCTCTCACAAAATCCTTTGGACAAACAAAACTCCAACAAAAGCTTCCATCAAACTCTTCTAAAATTAGACCATCCTTCGTCCTACCCTGACAAACTCGGGAAGAAGGAATCGGGTGCACCCTTGCATTGCCAACTACTCAGATCAAGGGAGGTATTAACCAAAGAAAATAATATGATTAAAGTTTTCCTTAGTTCTTGTATTCATAATCATGCTTTTTTTGATCCTCTGTTTTTACTTGTTCAATATTCATTCTTTTACACATAAAATAAGACTATGTTCATAATAAAGTAATCACTAAGTTTATCGCTTTTCGTACATGACTTTGCATTATAAAAATGGCTTGCTAATAAGTAGTCACCAAAAGCATTCTTCATGTTGTTTGCCTCACTAATAAACGCATAAAATAATGAAAAGTATCTTTTGCATGGAATTGAAAAAATAAGAGTTTTAAAGTGTTCATTTTAAGTAGAAGCTGCTTTTGAAGTAGGCAATTCAATGGTGGTTTTCACCATCCATTAGATCGCGCTTTCACCTGGATCCATTATCATGCTTCGTAACCATGTGATCACTTTTAATAATCCCAATTCGGGACATCCGTAATTATAGTTTATAGGGGGAAAAAATCCCTTTTTAAAGTACTCACTAAGTCTCATTTGCACTTGTGCTTGCAGAAGTAATGCTGCCTACATCTAGACCTCCCCAGACTCCACGAGAGCGGGATCCACAATGGGTGTTGTTGTTGCTATTATTGTAAGTCCTATGTCTCAAAGTCGTCTCTTCAATTCAAGGACTTGATTGAAAGATGGATTGTTCATTTACTTTAAAATTTGTTGGCGAATCTAAAAATTGAAACGCTAATCCATTTTACTACATAACTCCGCAAACCACCACTTTGGTAAGCCGATCCAATGTACTCCTCAAAAAAATGTGGTCACAGTCCGCCGGGGGGGCCGGTTGAGCCTCAGGGGACCCCTCATTCCCTTTATGGGCCACTGACCATCGGTCAGGGTGCTTTCATCCCCCCAATCTTAAGAATTGGTATCATATATGCAAAATTTATTAGTATTTTACCCCTTAGACCTGCAAACTATCGACCCATATGATAATAATTTTTAAGGAAAGGATTAAATGATAATTCCAAAAACAGTTGGTTATACACAACATTTACCTAAATGTGGAGGGACGTATATGATAATAATTCTTTGGAGAGAAACAAAGGTGAATTGACAACACTTATGTCAAACATATACATCAAGCACCAAAGAAAGCAAAAGTAAGTATAGCTTTAGTCGACATTCAAAATTTGCTTGAGGTTAAAAGGAGAACCTAAACACTTACCTGGCTTAGAGTTTGAATAGCATGGCAAATCATAAAAGCAAATTAGTACCTTCTTATCTCCAATACATACTCATTTCTCCCTGATAGCAAAATTGTGAAAAATTAGCACTACAATAATATTATTAGTATTGTGGGCTATACATTATAAGTGTAAAATAAAAATAGAAGTCGTAATGTTGGAGGTTTTTTTGGGGTGATACTCAAGGGAAATGGAAACAATGGTTATAATGGGATCAAATTAAATGGTGAGAAATTGAAGACGCTAAACAATTGGTGCTGCATATCTACTGAGCCCAGTTTAAACTCTTCCTAACATTACAATCAACTTCGTCCGAAAAAGAGTTAATAGTAACTAACGACAATATATTATTCAATCAGTATGTAATCTAAGAAATGTCAATCCATACAAGTAAATGAAAGTGCGTTACAATTCTAAAAAACAAATTAAAGCTTTAAAATTGTAGGTTATATTGTGGGTATCAGTCAACTCAACTAATAAAATATATAGGAGTCATTTCTAAATACCAAAGTTCATATCCCAACTACATCAATCTTTTGCCTGATTCGTGTAAAAAATAAAAATAAAATTGTAAGCTACATTAGCCACAATTCAAAGCACACTAAATTTTTAATAAGTTGTGATGAATCTAGTTGTGGGTTTCTGTATGCCATTAAATCGTTTTTGATGCGATTATACCCTTGGCATTCTTAAATTATTGCATAGGAATGATTTCAGTCGCAAATCTTTTTGTAAATGTATTAAACATGATAGCCACAATGTAAGCTACAATTTAGGCGCTAACTGATACATATGAGTTGGACCAGACCGGAAAAGCTCGGACCGGATCGAGATCGGACATATTTGGACCGAACACTTTGTAATTTAACTCAAAAAAAAATATTCATTAAGAACAAATTAGAAAAGTGTATTAAAAAAAGAGTTGTGACGAATCAACAAGCCTGTCAACTTTTTTTTATAGCAACAAATCAGTAAATTGATAAAGAAATTTAGAAATACATCCACCAACATCAACAAATCACAAATTAGAGGCAAAGGGGCATCAAGAACTTAAAAAATAAAATCTAAAAATTTTAGAAAGAGTCTAAGTACATGTGGTTTTTTTCGGTCCATGGTCTGGTACTTTGGATTACCGGTCTGGACTGACCGCAGAGAAAATAAAACCAATGGTCTAGGTCGAGGGTCGGACTGAATTCTTTCAGTCCGGTCTAATCCGATCCCGTCCAACCTGGTCTTCGCTCTGGTCCAATTTTGGACGGAATAATGGGCACACTAATGATTAATTTGAGAACATTTTTTCTAATCAAATCATTTGTAGAAACTTGATTCGTTTGATACTGTCTTCTCTACATCCATACTATTAAATTGGACAAATTAGTATGTTCGAATAAACAAAAAAAATGCTTTATTAGTAATTATAACCTAGACGTAACTTCAAAATTTTTCTTACTTTTTTCTTTTTTAAATAGGAGTAATATTTATTATTTTTGTAAAATACATAGGTTCGTTATCTATTTAGGAGTAACCAAATCTTTCAAAATTTATCATTCAGTTTTGGATTTTCTTTAGGTACTTGTGTTTTAATATATTTATATATTTGAAAAATATATTTGAAAAGAATAAATATATAATTACACAAGTCATATATAGAATCATAAGATTACTAACAATAATAATAATAACAACAACAACAACAACAACAACAATAATAACAGCAACAACAACAACACCACCACCACTACGATGACCAACTATGATGATGACGCCAACAAAAACAACAACAATAAAAACAATAACAACAATGAGTTAAACAACCGTAAGATCATTATTAATAAACTGGTGATATTTTAAATATATTAAATAATGACGCTGTAATATTAAATAATACAAGATTTTCATATGTTTTGGATTTTGACCTGCCTTTTTGGATTGGGTGAAATAGATGTTCGTCTAATGCGGGTCCATTTGATGCGAGTTAGATTGTCAGGCCTAGTAGGTGGCACAATAGACATTTAGTTTAATAATGTAGATGTTAGCATTATGAACTATGTATATTTGAATTTCATTTGATAAAGAGATGTTTTGTTTTGTATTTGATTGATGTGCCAAATAGTTGACATTACCTTTTGAAAAGCTATATGGTTAGTAATAGGTTTTTTTTACCTCGATAATTAATGCCATAGGCATGTTCAGGATGCGGAGAAGGTGCAAAAACAGCACAACCAAACCAAAAGTCAACAAAACACAGTAGAACAACAATCATATACCCACAAAAGCATAGGTCAAAACTAATTAGATCGAAAATAGCATGGGAATTGAGCCCAAGTTTCGAGCCACCTCCTCTGGAGTGTAGGATATGTTATCCTTCCAAGTCTTGGTCCACAAGGCAACTCATCATCTTATAATATGATACAAAGCAGTAGTATCAAAATCCTGATGCTCAAGTACCATGCCATTCCTCTTCATCCAGAGGCTCTAAGCAGTTGCATAGGAGGTGGTGATTCAAAGTGTTTTTTCTAAGCTAATTCTTGAACTTCAGTAACATCCAGACCTCATAGAAATGTCTGAAACTTTCTGCTAGCAAGATTGATCCAGATAGGCCAAGAAATTGGGGCAGTATCAAAATCGTAATATCTTCACCCAGGCTTCATAGTAATAGGTCTGTTTAAAAAAAAAATAATGTTTACAATTAGCCAAGTAAGACATTAACATCATCAAAGGGGGGTTACCTAATTTTTAACTTTATTTATGTCAATCATTTTTAAAAGGAAAATACTTAGAGACTGAAGATTTTTTTGGGTTAAAAAAATATCCAAATCCTTCGGGATAGCCCGGCCCCCTTGTTTAGAAATTAAAGTCCACATTTTAACGCCATTAAAATTCATCATCTTTTTTACTTTAAGTTTTTAAAATACATACTCAATTCTTTCGAGAATTTTTTTGGATAGTTAAGACAGTAAAATTCTATTACTCTACTAGAAGAAATCCCTTCACCATCCCATCCAAATGATACAAAATTTCTTTTTTTTAAAAATCAAACAAATAATTTTTTTTTTTTGGGTTTCATTGCTCCTATTTTCAAAACTCTAATTTTAGAAGGAAAAATTAAAAAGGATTCATTAAACCTGTGAAATGGCTGAAAAAAAATTTGCATCAATGAAGACAAGAATGAAAAGGAACTATGTTTTCGATGCTCTATGATTCATAGTAAGTGCTTAAATCTAATAGTTTTAAGAACTATGTTCATCAAATGCCTTTTTTTGGGTTTTTTTTTGGGGGGGGGGGGTTAGTACGGGTCCTATAGGCAACCATTCTTCGTTTTGCATCCTACAACTTTCAACAAGAGAATGTTTCATGGAAAATGAAGCTATTTTCACAATTTCTAAAATGAGTAATTAAACTAGAAAAGGTTAATTTGTTAATATTGATTAGAATTATAGAATGTAGATAACATAGTTATTCATTGTAATTTTGCTTTTACATATAATGCTCGGCTCCGATTTTAATAATCAGTTCAAAATTACCTCTTCTATAATTGATTATCTATTTTTAATCATCAAATATTAAGTACTTTTATAAAATTAGAAGAGCGTAATCCATTTTAGATAAAAAAAATCTAGAATCATTCATTACATAAAATAATAGTCAACTATCTCTATCACAAGAACAATCAATTATCAACACAAAATTAACAAAAGGAAAATTCTAGTTGCGACCCTCATACTTTTTCATTATGTCAGTTTTATTTAAGAAAATTTTAAATTTATAACCCTATTGCCCTTCTATTTTTACTTATGTCCATGTGCTACCTTTCTCCCATTAACACTAGAGTTAGCAAAAATTTACTCCACCTCATAATCCGACCCCAACATGATCGAAAAAGTTAGGGTTTTGGACAAGATTTTGGGTCCTAAACCCGTTTGGTTCAAAATCACTAGGATTAGTATTCATGTCACGTTAAAATTGCAAGCGCACGACATAGCTGTAGAGTACGAGTTGATCCCACAAGGAAGTTGCTTTCAATTACCATAACTAATATGAACGCTCTATCTAGGCAAGTCGATTGCAGAGGTTCAACTAAGAGAAAGTAGAATATTAAAACATCCAGGTTGGAACTAACAGCACAATTACGCTAGCTAATCAATTATTAAGCCCATCAAACTTGCCCATGCTTGCAATATGAATGAATAGATTGTCAATTTGGTCCATCTCCTCTCTCTCTCAAGGGTCGAAGATTAATCCCAAACTGTAGCCACCTATTTTCATGGAACTGAAGTTAAAAGATTCCAAGATCTACAATCTCGAATCCCAATTAGAGCTTCAATTATTTTCATGTGAAAATCCTAACCGTCTAATAGGTCACTCTAGATAAAGGGTTCGTCTTTCGATGTTCCCCTAAATCCTAATAGCAAAGGATGAATGCTTTTTCAAGTAATTCATCGAACATGTAGTGAGCAAAGTAGAAATCATCAACACATACATGCAACAAGTAAGGGTTTGGGGCTAAATCATGATCCAATTAACATAATTGGCCTTAATCCCAACCCAAGTTGGGAGATTAGCCACCAATCATATCAAAGACAATCAAATCAATCCCTAGAATAGCAAACATGATTCACACAATAACCCTAAAAACCAATTATGGGAGAAAAAGGGAATTGAGAAGCATACTTGAATTAATCATAGCAAGAGTGGTAAAGATAATCTTTAATGGTGATGAATTCAATCAACAAGCAACTCTAAAATATCTCTACTAAACCCTAGAAATTGCTCTAAGAAAGTGCTCTGAAAGAAAAGGCAAAGACGTCCCCAAATCTAGCCGAAAATCGCTTTATTATCTCAAAATCTGAGGGGCGTGCGACTGTGCTTCAACGCACGGCCAGCCGTGTGCAACTTCTGGGCTCAGGACGCACAACCAATCAAAAGTGCACGGCTAGCTGTGCAACTTTGCAGGAACTTTCTGTGTCAGGTGCACGGCTAGCTGTGCAACTCTGTGACTCTTAATTCTTAATTCCTTGGTGCTCTTGCCAACTCCTCGAACCTCTTCTTTGTTCAAAACTTCACTCCTTGCTCATATTCCTTCCAACTATGGCCAAAATACCTACAAAAAGGAAAATTAGTCCATACAAGATTACGATGAAAGGAGGGCAAATATAATCACATTCCTAAATAAATTCAGGAAATATATAGAGAAAGGCGAGAAATCAAGGGCCTAAAAAATAATAAAAATAGAGGTTTATTAACTCCTCCATGCTTATCTTTTGCTTGTCCCCAAGCAAGACTGACTCTCAAACGAACAATAGGGAAGATGAACCCCTAAACACACCCTCCTAAGGCAAGGGTATAACAGTCAACCAATCAAAGACAATCATGCATTGGAGGTAAGCAAGTCAAGGTGTTAAAAGCATTTTCAATAAAAGGTACGCACCGCTATCTGTAGATCACGCAACGTACTTGCAACACACAAATCACCCCATATTAAATCACATGTAAAACAAAGCGTCCCTCAAAAAGTGGTGAGCAATGTGACTGGTAGAATCTCCTTTTGGAATAAAGTGGAACGCTCTCCTTAATGTGTTTGGGATATGTAACACAAATGCTCTCAAAACTCAATCCAATCAAACAAGCTACCACAGGCATAGTAATGTTCTCAATTTTCCACCACTTGATGCACAATGCAAAATATGACTTGTAAAGAGGATGTAATGGGGTAAACGTTTAAGGCTAATGATACGGCCGCAAGCACACGGTGTCGTTGTAGCAAATCAAGGTCGTCTTCCAAAAGGACTAGGTTGATCAACTAGCTATATTCCCTTAAAATAGGCTAAAGAGAATCCAAATTTGAAGATGAAATTTAACTATGCTACCTATACAATCTAATAGGTAAACAATCAAGGAATTTAATCAAATCAAGTAATTTTCCAACATAAGAATTAATCAAACACTTCTTCTTTACATGGAGAATTCCAAAACCGATAATCAATTTATTAAACCCCTCTTTCAAAGCGGAATAAAATTCTTAAATCTAATGGACCATCATTTCTCAAGGATTTTTTTGATTAATTTAATATCATTAAAAATGCGATTATGAAACTTGGGGGTTTCCTGAGTGGTGAGTCTTTCTCAATATTCCACACTTGTAAGTCGAATCCTAGTTTTCCAACATTTAGTTTCACCTTTTAGTTTTTTAGCAAATGTCTAAAACAAGTAAGAAATTGATTAAGTTTCCTACTAGCAAATCAACGTCTAAGATATAGTAATAAACCCAATAAATCCAAATCACTTTTAGATCAAAACAAGAATTGATTCGTTCACAAGAATTCAATTCAATTCAATGATTAACATTCCAAAAACTTAGCATAAAAATCACTAATAATCTAAAAGCATAAAAATCTAAAGAGAAAAGAGAGGAGAACGGACAGGAATTGCTCAGTCGATGCACACTTAAACCATTGTTGCAAACCCAATCTGGAATCCTTGCAATCTTCACCTTCACTTGCTCTCAAATCTTTCAAAATCTAAATCCTAATCTAATTAGAATGGAACGGAGTATGGAATGGAATGGATGGGATCTATTGAGGTTGCAAACATCCCCTTTTATAGCGAAAACGCTAGAAGTCAAACAGCTATGCGAGAAAACAAACAGCCTCGGGAGAAAGAGGTCCACCACGGACCGTGGGCACTACCACGGACCATCCATGGTGGCTACTGGCTTGACAATCTTCTGTTCTTCTCTTTCTTCCACGACATGGTGATTGGGGGCATCCGTGGTGGGTCATAAGGATGACTTTTAAGGGTCAATTCTTGATCAAAAAGATCTCACAACCTGCAAAAGTCATCAAAGTACTATACCCAAGCGTAAAATGAGATTTTTGGGGTAAAAATTAAGCATAAAACTTATGAATCCCCTAAAACGCATCAAAATGAACCTAAAATGATATGCTGTATGGGTACTTATTAGGTAAGAAGTGAAGCAATTTAGGAGAAATAGAGCTATTAGCCAAAAGACTAGAGAGCAAAAACACTTCCACCAAGCAATACCAAGACACCAAATTTCATACCCCTAGTTGATCCAAAGGAGCACAAACCCACAAAAGACCTCAAGGAAGGAGTTGAACAAACTTATTTCTTTTCTTTCTTTTCTTTCTTTATCCTTTTTTTTAAATTTTTCTCATCTTTTTTCCGATAAGAAAAATCAAGAAATATGTGAATGGCATGGAAAACACAAAATCTCAACTCATAATCCCTTTAATACAAACCAGCAACACGACACCTAAGTGGATCAAACTCTAAAATATGCCTAACTCAACAAGAAAGTATTACTCCATTAAACTTTGGCAAAGGTGTGGAAGTTATGCAAGGGCCAAGTGGTGCAGTGAGTAGACGTGCGACAACAAACATGGAAAAATACAAAGGGCCAACAAAGGGGGTATCATACATCAATGGGTAGCTTTTTGGCTCATGTGGTTATATAGAACAGAGAGTGCCTCAATCATATGAACATATGCATGAGCTAATTGTGATTTTAAAGAGAACTAGACCAAGGTCTAAAGATAGGATCATGGAGAAGTCACACATGAAAGGAGAAATACGACTATAAATAATGAACAGTCATTAGATTCAAAATCTTATGGGTTTGTCTACCATAGTCAGTACACTCACTCCAAGATAGGTCACTTATAAAGGTCAATTAAATCAAACCATATGAATCTTCAAGGGTACTTAGCATACACACAAGCTAAGGCAATTACAGATGGATGATGGCAATACCGTTTTCAGAAAATCTACACCAAGACAAACCACATTTTAATACATAATCATGCCAAATAATCAACTATTACTCCTTGCATCATCATCGTAAGAGAGGTTTTCAAAAACTCTTTTTTTCTTTTTCTTTTCCTTTTTTACAAAAGAAATAAATCTAACTAAGAACGTAATAAAACACATGAAGAGTAATGAAGAGAAGGATAAAGAAGAGTACCTGTGAGATTTATGAATGCCCAACTTGATCCCTTTTCTCTTGTGATGCAATGTCTAGCCTATATACTCTAAACTACGCGCTCAACTAAACAAAAAATGCAAAAATAACCTAGTAAAACGACATGATGTCCTATCTATATGATATAAATGCAAGAGATGTCATTCCAACCACACCCCACAAAGAGCTACAAGCTCACCTACCTCCATGCTTAAGATTTTTCACTGTCCTCAAGAAAAGGACATGGAACTGAACAAAGGGGGAAAACACTTGTAATCCAAAAGGAGAAACGATGGAGGAGGAGAGGGTAGGAATGACACACCTTTTTTTAATTTTAGAAAAGCAAATAAATGCTTGGGTTGCCTCTCAATAAGCGCTTGTTTTAGGTCCCTAGCTTGACCTTTACCTTCGATGGTAGATGGTGGCGATGTGAGAGATGGACCAATTAGGACATGGAATGGTAGTGAAGTGCCTACAATCTCCGTGGGATAAACAGAAGTGTCTTCAAGGTAAGTCAGGATCGATACAGGAGACTCAAAAGAGGTGCACGACCTTGCAGGGGATGCTCTATCCCCATCAAAAACATCTATCATATGATTGGTTGCAGGAACAATAAGAATTGGGGGTACAGGAACAGTATGAGCTACAAGAGGATGAAAATAGAAGTCAACCTTCTCTTCACACAACTAGAAAGAGATCTTGCCTGCAAGGACATCAACTATAGCTCCTGTAGTTGCTAGAAATGGTTGTCCCAAGATGATAGGACCGTGAGAGCTTTTATACATATCTATAACTATGAAATCACAGGGGATAACGAATACCCACATGAATTGGGACATCCTTAAGAATACCCAGTGGATGCTTGATCGAATGATCTGCCAATTGAACAGTTAGATTGGTGGGATGTAGATCCTGCAACTATAGCTTCTGACTAAGAGAGGGGGGCGTTAAGTTCACGCTAGGCCCGAAGTCATGAAGGGCTCTCTTAATATGGAAATCCCTATACAGCAGGGGATAGAGAAACTGTCTAAATCCTGCAGCTTAGATGGTGAATTGCTCTGTAGAACCGCACTGCAGATCTCTCCAATAGGAGCCGCTGTGACTTCTGCAAGCCTGCCTTTCTCGGAAAGAAACTATCTCAAAAATTTTAAATAGGAAGGTGCTTCTTTTAGAGCTCCCAAGAAAGGGATATTGACAAAGACTTTTTACAGCAATTCTAGGAATTTTGCAAACTTGGGCTCGAGCTTGGATAGCTTTGACCATGCCACCTTCTGGGGGAATGATGGAGGTGGTTGGTAAGGGTGAACTAGAGGTGAACTGTCTCCTTGCTTCCTCTCCTCCATTCTTGCAGGAGCAGGAACTGGGGTTGTCTCCTGAATATCCATCACAGGGCTCTCCACTAACTCCTCACAATGCACAGATACTGCATTGATATGGCCCCTGGAATTAGATTTAGGTTGGCCTGGTAGATGCCCCTAAGGTCGAGATAGGTAGCTAACCTGCTGGGCTATCTGAGCAATTTGGGCGCTCATTGCCTTTTGGTGGGAGGCATAGTCTCATACTTGGAAGTCAGCTAGTTGATCAACTCACCAAGAGCTTCATTAATCTTGGTTTGAGTTGCTATGAAGCACTCCATGAGACTTTCCAAGTTGGATTTTGGTTATGGAGGTTGAGGAGGTGGGTTGTAGAATGGTCTGTTCTGGAGTAGCATTTGGTGGCAAGGGGTTGGTGTTCCTATCGGAGAAATTTAGATGATTTCTCCATTTTGAATTAAGCATCTGAGTAAGGTTGTTTTACGGTCGTGGATTAAAGTTTTGAAGGACATTAGCATATTCAACTCTATAAGGTGGCTTGACAATCAGCAGCTATGTGCCCTTGAATACCACAAATCTCACAGAGAACTCGCACTGCACACACCATGCTAGAGGAACTACTCGCATTAGGGGTTCTAAGTCTATCAAGTCTCTGAGCAAAGGTATCAGCTAGAAGGTCCACAACATCAACTCCATATACACCACCACTTTTCTTTAGGTTTGCTCTCTTACTAGACCAGTGGTAGTTATTGGAGGCCATCTCCTCCAATACAGCTCTAGCGGCCTCGATTGATTTCCTCATAAATACACTGCCAGTTGTAGCATCAATAGACATTTTCAAGACTGACGTATCCATTGTAGAAGGTTTGGACTAGTGTTACGTTAAAATTTACAGCAAATGCATGGTGTAGTTGTAGCTAGTAACTGGCAAGTATAGGTCGTATTCTACAGGGAGTTATTTTTTCAAGTACCAAAGCTAACTCAAGCGTATCCATCAAGGTAAGATAGAGGGGTGAAGGGAAGAAGGACTAAACTACTAAAGCAAGCAAACAAAGAGAGAGTTAGGTTGGGATTAAACCAAAGACTAACCAATTAATCAAGTCAAACCTTCACTTCCCAAGTCATGCTAGTATTCAGAGCTAATCAACTACATTATTAAAGACCACCCAAGCCCTATCTCAAGGGTGAATAGGCTAGTCTAGTTGTTCTAACTGCCTATTGTTATGGGGTTAGCTCAATTGAACTACGAGATTAGCAACATTTGACCTAGCTAAGATTTCTATCCTCTCTATCCACATTACACAATCAACCTTACCTTTCAGCATAAGTTAATTGCCCAAAAATACAGATGAAAGCTCTTTCAAATACTTTATCAAACACCCGGTGGGTGTTAGAGAAAGACTCTAAATTCTTGCATAAACAAAGCGGGTAAAGGCCTAAATAAGATAAAGTAGCCATCGAGAGGCTAATCCCAATCAAAGATCATAAATTCAATCTCGATAAACATCAAAACATAAGCAAAATAAAGAACCAATAAACTAGCAAAGTAACTAAAAGCATGAAACTAAAGAGAGAAAGAGAAGAGGAACTTCTGCTTGAATCTTGAAATTGATTGATCTTGTACAGAGTTTACATAAACTAAACCTAATTTACATTCTCCCCCTAGTGGGGTTTAGGAGTGGGAGGAGGAAGCCTAAATTTCATCCTAAAGAAATCTAGCTGAAGCCTCCCCTAAACTTAATCTCGAAAATGACTTTTATAGCAAACTCTGGCAGGGGCACAGCCGTTCCTCCTGGCATGGGGTACCTGTGCTAGATCTCTGGCATTGACCTACTAAGGTCTTGTAATGGCACGGTCGTGCCACCTGACATGGGGTACCTGTGCCAGATCTCTGGAATTCCCTTAAACTTCGACCGACCCCTCCTTAGCCCCCCTTTCTACCAAGATTAGAATATTTTCTCGTTTTCTTGGCAGAAACTCCTGAAATTATGAAGTGCCATTATATGAACACAATTTAGATCGAAGGAGGATAATTTAACTTTTTCTCATCAAGATTCGACATAGAAATAATAGGAGAAATAACCCTTTCTCATCAAGATTCGACATTAAAAATAATAGCAGAAAAGGATTAAATAGGGGTTAAAATGATGTCAAAATAGAGGTTCATCACTCCCCACACTTAGCTTTTTGGTCGTCCTCGAGCAAAGTAAAGAAAAACTAGCTAGCCTAAGGGTCTGAATCACTTGTGTAGGAATCGCATTGCATTTAGCATATACAATAAGCCCTTTAAACCTCTTAGTTCCCCCAAGTGGATGAGGGAGGTCTTGTGAGGGTTTGCAGAAGATATATCCACAAAATCTTGAAGAAGAAAAAGAAAAAGAGAAGGGAAAACAAAAATCTTTTTGGTTGTCCAAACAAAACACAAACATATACAAGAGAGAAAGTTATACAAATTCTAACCAACCAAATCACCCTTGTAACAAAGATGTTAGCCAGCAAATAGACATAATGTACACATTAAGAGTCTTAATCCCCATGGATGACATCAATGTACTAACTTTTCATCCCATAGCACATCAAAACTTTGAACCATCCTAGTGCTTGGTGTGTAAATCCATCATGATCCTAGGACTTAGGCTTACCATAATCAAACTCAATCGTACTTGACTAACATAAACTACATTATTGACTTATTAACACGGAAAACAAGCTTTCTCAGTAGCACTATTACCTTAAAGGGTAGCACCCAGTGGCGCATGCCTCAAAGGAATGCTTGTCATTCCCTATGCTTCAATCTTTTCTTTTCCTATTTTCTTCTTTTTCTAAATTTGAAATGCACACAAAAACAAAAGTAATCGCGTACAGAGAAAAGTGTGAGAGCCAATCATGGAAAACTAAGACCCTAAGATAATAATGATGGTATATATATAAACTGTATTACACAACTATAATGAACTATTGGGGTTAGAATTACAGCTTAGAATGACTCACTTAGAACAAATATCTATCATGCATATCGTAGTTATATACAAGCTAATAGCCAATGTACAAGGGATCAAAGTTAATCAAAATAGTACAAAACCTCCCCAACACAAGTGAGAAACATAAAATCTTTTTGTTTTCGAAATTTTCCTCTTTTTTTTAATAGATTGAAGCATGGCTTCTCCTTTCCCACACCTAGATCTCACAATGTCCTTATTGGGAGCCAAGGAGTTACCACACCAACAAGATACATATGCACAGAAAACAATCCTAAAATAATATATAAAAACAAAGCACAAACATGAAAAAGGAAAAGAAAAACAAAAAGAAAGTATATGCGAAACAAAAATAAAGAAAGAGAAAAGAGGGAACAAATTTACCATGTCAGGTGTTGTGCACACCTAAACTACTAGCTCCCTAAGACGATGCTTCGGAAGGTTGGAGGAGCATCAGCCACTCCTCGTCATTGCAAGATCCAAGCCACCAATTTAGATGCTGTCAAAGCTCGCAGAAACTTATCGAATACCTAAGCATGTAGCTCAGATGAATCTAAGTAAGAGCACCCAAACATGAATCTAGGAATGATAAGAAGTGCTCTCCTAAACTTATCAAATGTCGTGGAAAAATCAATAGAATAATCGAATGCAATAGTTAACATGATTTTTTCAGGCATATCCTCTAGGTACAGACTATAAGGATCAAGGGAGGGGTCATACCCTCTAAAAGTACTTGGAGACTCATAACAGTCAACCTCATTCCCCTCAAGCACCACATGAGAATCTATTGATGAGAAATCACAATACTCAGGGGAAGGGAAGGGCAGTGAACAAGAAGGAGAAGCATAGAAAATATCGAGGGGATCGGGGGATACATAGTCAACAAGATTAGGACTAGGTGAAACTACAACCATAACGCCCACACATGACCTCCCTAGGAGAATCTCATCGAAATACTACACCTCAATAAGAACATTGTCTGACTCACAATATATATCATCCTTATCAACACTAGCATCAACACAGAATGTCTTACCTACCTCGAACTGCGTCAACTGAGCTAAAGGGAAAGGTGGATTAGGAAAGGTCATGAGAAATGGAATGTTATCCCTAAGGTTGCTAGGTAGGGATGGAGCAACATGGGGTAAAGTAGTCAAGGGAAGGTCAAGTACCTCCTCTAGCCCGAACTCTAGAGTAAGAAAAGATGTACCATCATCACACAAATTAACATCAGGTTTAGGGAAACTAATCCTAAGGTTAGTCTCATGTGATAGGTCATACTACTGCATATAATTAGCAAACTTAACTTATTACTCATTAATTGCCTCTATCATGCTGGCAAGCCTAGCAAAACTATTAGCAGAAATATGATAATGACAAGAATTACTACCATGGCCAGAACAATGGCAAATCCCACGCGCAAGAGGGGCGTGATTAGGGATGTAGAGGGCTGGGGTGCAAGGATTAGCACAACTAGTCTCAAACTTATAAGTATCCCGAGATAACCACTCAAGCAAATCCGAAGCTTCATCAGTATTTTTAGCACAAAAATCCCACTGCTCTAAAAAAGCACGAGTTTCACTATTCACACCCTCATAGACTATATTCAAAATTTTTCATTTCTCCAAGCAATAACCATAATGAGCAAGAAAAACATGTAATCTGTCATAGTATCTCCAAAATAATTCATGCTCATACTGAGGAAAGTGGAAAATTGACTTTTTTTATCAAATTTTTTTATTTTTCTTTCAATTTTTTTTGTTTTTTCTGTCAAAAAGAAAGCCTAGTCTCGAATACTCAAGTGAGCTCTGATATTGAAAAGCACCAATGCCCTAGTAAATGGCGCCAAAAACTTGTTACGTTAAGAATTACCGCAAGTGCACGATGTAGATGTAGCTAGCAGCTGACAAGTACAGGTCTTATTCCATAGGGAATTATGTTTTCAAGTACCAAAGCTAATTCAAGCATATCAATGTAGGTAAGATAGAGGGTTGAAGGGAAGAAGGACTAAACTACTAAAGCGAGCAAACAACAAGAGACTTAGGTTGGGATGAACCCTAAGACTAACGAATTAATCAAGTCAAACTTTACTTCCCGAGTTATGCTAGTATTTAGAGCTAATCGACTACATCATTAAAATCACCCAAGCCCTCTTTTAAGGGTCAATAGGCTAATCTAATTGTTCTAACCACCTATTTTCATGGGATTAGCTCAATTAAACTATAAGATTAGCAACCTTTGACCTAGCTAAGATTTAAACTATTTTCATGTCCAAATGTTAGCCATCCTCTCTGCCCACACTAGACAATCAACCTCGCCTTTCGGTACAAGTCAATTGCCCCAAAATACAAATGAAAATTCTTTCAATCATTTCATCAAACACGTGGTGGGCGTCAGAGAAAGACTTTAAATTCTTGCATAAACAAAGCAGGTAAAGATCTAAACAAGATCAAGTAGCTGTCAAGAGGCTAATCCCAGTCAAAGATCACAAATTCAATCACAATAAACATCAAAATATAAGCAAAACAAAGAGCTAATGAACTAGCAAGGAAACTAAAAGCATAAAACTAAAGAGAGAAAGAGAAGAGGAACTTATGCTTGAATATTGAAATTGATTGATCTTATACAAAGTATACAAAACTAAACCTAAATTATTCTCCTCCTATTGGGGTTTGGGAGGAGGAAGCCTAAATCACACCCCTAAGAAACCTAGCTGAAGCCTCCCTTAAACATAATATCCGAAACGAATTTTATAGCAAACTCTGGCAGGGGTATGGCTTTGCCTCCTGGCACTGGGTACCCGTGTCAGATCTCTGGTACCGACCTGCTGAGGTCTTGCAATGGCATGGTCATGCCACCCGTGCTGGATCTTTGGAATTCCCTTGAACTTCGACCGACCTCTCCTTAGCCATCCTTTCTACAAGATTAGCATATTTTCTCATTTTCTCGGTAGAAACTCCTGAAATTACGAAGCACATTATATGAGCACAATTTAGACCAAAAGAGGATAATTTAACCCTTTCTCATAAGATTCGACATAAAAATAATGGGAGAAAGGGATCGAATAGGCACTAAAATGATGTCAAAATAGAGGTTCATCAACTTGGAATCAGTCGGGGACCCCATTGTGTGGACATTGACGTTGAAGATCTTTGAATATCTCCCAAGCCTCGTCTAGTGACTTATCATTAAGTTTGGCAAATAAAGTGATGTTAGCCCTCAACTTGGCAGTTTTTCCTGGTGGGAAGTACTTATTGGGGAAAGCTTTGGAGAGTACGTCCCATTTAGCAAAGGTATTTGGCTCCTCATTCTGAAGCTAATGTCTGGCTCTATCCCTTAGGAAGAATGAGAAAAGCATCAGTCGGATGGCATCAGTGGATAACCTATTGAGCTTGATGGTGTCACAATTCGTAAGAAAGTTACAAAGGTGCATGTTGGGATTCTCAGAAGGGTGCCCACGAAACTGATCTCTCTCCACTAGAAAAACAAGGCCTTGGCAGAGCTCAAATTGTACACCTCAACCGTTAGGTTCACTATGGATGAAGTGATACCCAACTCAGGCATAGCATAGTCTCTCAGAACTCAATTGTCCCTTCCCACCATTGTAGCTAATGCTTTCTTCTCCCTATGGGCACCGCCTTACTTTCACGTAGTACCTTTGATCTCAGAGTCCAAGGAGATAAGATTTTGATTCCCTTGACTGCGTCTGTGCATACAAAACAAAAACTATACCAAGCAATAAGCACTGTCTAACAAGGATAAAGAAGACTAGGAACTACAAAAAGAAAAATGAAAACCCAGTCTAGAATACTCTAATCGGTTCTTGATATTCAAAAGAACAAGTTCATCAGTAACGACACCAAAAACTTGTTACATTTAAACCATAAGCACATGGCGTAGCTATAGCTAGCAACCGGTAAGCACGGGTCGATCTCACAAGAAACTCGCTTTTAATTTACAGAACTAATTGGAACACTCTATCTAGGCAAATCGATTGCAGAGGTTCAACTAACAACTAAAGAAATGATAATAACTAAAACCGTAATTAAGAAAGCAGATTATTGAAACAGCCAAGTTAGAACTAACACACCAATTACGGTAGCAAATCAATTACTGACCCCATCAAACTTGCCCAAACTTGCAACATGAATGGATAGATTGTCAATTTAGTCCATCTTCTCCCTCTCCCAGGGGTCGAAGATTAATCCAAAAAATGTAGCCACCTATTTTCATAGGACCAAAGTAAAGAATTACAAGATCTATCATCTCAAATCCCAATTATAACTTCAAGTATTTTCATGTCGAAATCCTAACCATCTACTACTAGGTCACTCTAGATAAAGGTTTCATCTTTCAACGTTCCCATAAATCCTAACAGCAAAAGATGAATGCTCTTTTAAGCAATTCATCAAACATGTGCTGAGCAAAGTAGAAATCATCGACACGCACATGTAACAAGTACAGGGTTAGGGCTAAATCATAATTCAACTAACATAATTGGCCTTAATCCCAACCCAAGTTGGGAGATTAGCCACCAATCATATCAAAGACAATCAAATCAATCCATAGAATAGCAAACATGATTCACACAAAAACCCTAAAAAACAATCATAGGAGAAAAGAGAATTGAGAAGTAAACTTGAATTAATCGTAGCAAAAGTAGTAAAGATAATCTTCAATGGTGATGAATTCAATCAGCAAGCAGCTCTAAAATCTCCCTACTAAACCCTCGAAATTGCTCTAAGAAACTGCTCTAAAAGAAAAGACAAAGATGCCCCAAAATCTAGCTAAAAATCGCGTTAGTATCTCAAAATCTGAGGGGCGCATGACCGTGCTTTGAAGTACGGCCAGCTGTGCGCAATTTTTAGGCTCAAAACGCACAGCCATGTAAAAGCGCACGGCCAACTATGCAACTTTGCAGGAACTTTTTGTCTCAAGTGCATGGCTAGCTATGCAACTCTACAACTCTTAATTTTTGATTCCTTGGTCTTCCTGGCAACTCCTTGAACCTCTTCTTTGTCCAAAACTGCACTCTTTGCTCATATTCCTTCCAAGTATAACCAAAATACCTATGAAAAAGGAAATCAGTCCAAACAAGATGATTACGAGCAAAGAAGGGCAAATATGATCACTTTCCTAAATAAATCAAGGAGCTATATAGAGAAAGCCGATGAAATCAAGGGCCCAAAACATAACAGAATTAGAGGTTTATCAGTTGACCCATTTGAATTAGACTGATTTTTAAATATGTGTTTTTGTGCAAAAATTCTACTTATGAAGTACATGTGCTAACGCCTAATGTTTTGCCTCTCAATGACCTTGTGCCTTTAATGAGCATAGTAAGGTGTTAAAATCTAGCTTTAAGAGGAGAAATTCATACATTTCTACCCTCTTTTTAGATTTTTCATATTTTTTTCCCTATCCATTACTATAGTCTATTGCTACAATGTATTCATTATGACGCACTATCACTAATTTTTGGCATTTTTCATATGGTGAACTCCATTTTCATTATCTAATCAAATCACTATGTGCAAAATCGTGTATTCGTGCAAAAAACATGAGTTGTTTGTGGTTGATCATCTCATCCGAAAGAACGATACTGATGTCAATATTTCGCATGAATTTTGGTTATGGGTATCCAATTTGCTTTCTTTTTTGTTCATTTTATTGTTGAGAAAATATGATCCAAAAGTCAAGAAGTTCTAGGTTCAGCAGATTAACCCTAGAAAAGAGCTTAAAAATTAAAATTTGAAGATTCTTTTTTACTTTTAAAAATAAAATTAGTATTAATTCTTACAATATTTACAGGTGAAAAAATTAATAAAAAGGACTTCTTACTCGTTGGACTTGACCCCAATTTGAGACCTTAGGGCTAGGGTTTAACTTTTTAAAACTCAAACCCAACTAGAACTACTTGTATTTACCACCGACCTGAATTGATAAGTCCAATGTCAACATTAAATTTTAATTAAAGTGACTAAAACACAACCTCTATCGTTACTTCCCTACATTCAAAAGTTCATGCCGTCTAATTTGATTTTTTGCTTTAATCGCCCATTGCAAATCAATACTCTAGTGACCAAATTAACATGATTACCAATGTCTTTTTCCAACACAATAACATGATTACCAATATGCTTTTACTTCATTTAATATCCTTTTGCTTCAATAACATGATTACCAATATCTTTTCACTACACAGTTGAATACAAACAAATGGCATGAATCTTTGATCCATGTGTTTAGGCTCTAGAGCACCAAAAGTCAAAAACTTCTCTTCCCTCCCTTCCCCATTTTCATTTTTTTTTAAGGAGCATTCTCAGCCGGAGTTCAAATTTGTTTTGGAACTTAGACCTGTCACATTAGCAAAAGTTTTATTTTTCTGAAACTTGCATTTCATCACTTTTTCAACCAATGGAACTCATTCCTGAATAAATGAATTAAATATTTATCATAGAGCCCCCTAGTAAACATATTTTATTACTTTTATGCTTTTACTTTTGTGTTTGCATTTTGTATTTATAAGTTGTATAAATATTTTTTATTTTTTGAGTAAAGTAATAATTTGTTTTTCTGAAAATATATATTAATTTTATTTAAAATACCCGAAAAATTGATCACTAATTTTTTTTTTGGCTTGAACATGTTAAACAGTATTAACTTTTGTGTTTTATTTTATGTTATTATTTATTTTATAAAAATAAAAATTATTTTATAAATTTTTTTCAGAATTAAATTATTGATTTGTCATAAAAAATTAATTTTCAAAATACCAAAAAATAAAATATCCCAATGCCCGTGACACTTTCACTATCCCTTCCAATAGTTTCCTCTCACTGTCCCTCAAACTCTTTATCCTCTCTCTCCCGTGGCATCCTCCCCTTACTGAAACCTTATCATCTTCCTCCTTACTTTTTTTTCCTTTGTCTCTAATGGCTTCCGTAGCCCCATCATCCTCCCCTAATCGCCTTCACCATCCCTCAACTCCTCACCACCACATCTACCATCACAACTCCTCAATCTGCCTCCACCAATCATCCCGTCACCACCCCCTTAAACCCCACCTCTGCAAACCACCACCACGACGGATCAAGGATGGTCAAAGCACTAGCCCAATCCCCCCTTTCTTCCTTTTCTTTTTAATTTCAAATGAAACAGCATGTTACAAGAAATTCAGTCCTAGGATTCACCACCAAACGCTGCATTCCAATGTCGGAAAAGACAAAAAAAGGGGAACGAGTGTTGGAACGCCTGCACGGTCCAACACGCATTCCGTGGCAACAGAACGCTGGCTGTGTAGAGGAAGTTGGAACTCAGGAAGGATTGGTGGAACGTGTGTACTGGGCTGCGGATGCTCTAAAGACCCACTATTTATTCCCTCCCTCGCTCACACACGCGCACAGATACTAATACACACAAATTTTGAATTTTGTAAAAAGCCTGTTAGTTTCCAAGCCTCTCTTCACCACCACTTGGTCTCCGACACGCAAAACAAGCATTTCACAAGAAGTTTTTATTTCCTTTATCTGTGATCTCTACGTCTTATTCTTTATTTTTCCTCCTTATATTAGTTATTAGTTTCTCCATAACTACCATTAAACCTGTTAAAATAACATGTACAATTCCTGGTTTCCTAGTGGGAAAGCAATTTTGGAGTACCAATCAACATGTCTAATTTTCATTTTTTTAATCAAAATTTTAAATATTGGTCTAATTTGGAAAACTTACTTTTTTTGTGCAACTGAAAGTGAAAAATATGAGCAGTTATGACGGAGGTTCACCCAATTTACGACTTATTGTGATTATTTTATAGTGAAAACCACATTAACTTTTTGCAAAATTTTGACATAGTGCAATTAAGCAAGATTATAGCAACTTTTCGGCTGCATAAATTAAATTTTGTACTTCATATACATTTTATGTAATTTTCTATAAATATTTATGTGCTTATACAATTTATTATACTTGCGTATCATTACTTATATAACTTACCATGAACATTATTGTTGAAAAAAATAGACAAGAAATTCACATGCCTTAACAAAACTTTTTATCTTTTTTTTTAAAAAGGGCAGCCCGGTGCACAAGCATCCCGCGTTCACGCAGGATCCAGGAAAGGGCCGCACTCCAATGGGTGAATTGTAGGCAACCTAAACTTTTTTTCTTTTTTCTTGTTGGTTATTAGTTGACTATGATCTGAAAAAATAAACACATCATAGGCAAAATCAAAAAAGGCTAGAACATTCACTTAAATCATCCACTAGTGGAGAATAAAAAAAATGCTTCTCTAGATTCTAATAAAAGCAAATAATGAACATCTCCTATTTCTCAACTGATTGGGAGTACCATATCTCAATTTAAAGTACACAAAGGAATAAACATTTAAAAGTCAAATTGCCATTGGCAGCTAAACAAACAAATCCGAATCAAATTTGCTTCTGACTTTCAAGTTTTAATCTCTTTTCTCAAACTTTTCTAATTTTGTAAATGGTAGAGTTTTTCCTAATGATGGAAACACTAAAATTCTTGCTCACCTTAAAGCTTCTCCAACAATTATCATTAGATTAAGAGAATCTTGCCTTGTTTTATTTTGCAAATTTTCTTAAGTATTAGTATATAATCCCTTGATACTACTTGGCATTTTTGTTATGTTGTTTAAATCCTTCTTTCACTTCCTCTTCTCAAGAATCTAAAATGTCCAACTTGGTAGAATTGTCGACATGGTCTACACAGCAATCAATTTCCTTTGCACCCTTAACCAAATTAACCTTACCGGTCATGGCTATTGAAGCCTCTGCTCTTGCCAAACGTGAACATTGTGGCCGTCGCTAACTCAAAACAACAACAATACACCTTATATGATACTCATTGTGTGCGAAACCTAAAATTGTCCAACCCTGCTCCAGGATGAACGAGCAAACGAAGTCTTGAAGCTAACGAAAATATCACCTGCCGCTCCTTTTTTTTAAATTTTTGGAATATAATAATTCAAATTATAGGAGTAGTGGAAATCAATAATATGATGTTAAAAAATAATCATTAGTGCTCCGAATTATGACTATGCTTATTTTCAATAGTATTGGGTCATTTTAGAATATATTTTTTAGGCAATGTCAAATGATATTGGCTTTAAAACAACACCAACATATAACATTTAAATTGCCTACATTCATTTTAGAGTTCAAATTGTCTCAAGAATATAATGTAAAGCAACTCCTAAACTACAAAAAAATAAATACCTTCAAAATTCAAATAATTGGGATCTATTTCTTAAGATCGAAATATTGGTTTACCATTGTCCAATTAGGATTATTATTGTATATATAAGCGTGTCCAAGGATTTGATATCCCATGCTGCACAATCTTAACGGTCATGTTTGCTTCACTCCAGCGCTGTGTATCTCTGTTGGCGCAATACATTGCAACCAGAGAAATCAGCTCAGGCAAGGTCCTTCACTCCTACTTCATAAAAACCCACCTCATCTCCAATACCTTTATTTCTAACCGCCTTATCGAATTGTACTCCAAATGCAACTCCATCGAGAGTGCCCAGAAGGCTTTCGATGACCTCCCATACAAAAACAATCACTCCTGGAATACACTCGTTTCTGGGTACTCAAAAAATGGCCTATTCGACCAGGCACACCAACTGCTTGAGAAAATGCCTGAACGAGACATTGTTAGCTATAACTCTCTGATTTCTGGCTTAGCCCATTATGGACTTTATAAAGAGTCTGCGTATTTCTTCAAGAAGATGCAGAGGTTGTACACTGGGCTGTTCCTGGATGAGTATACTATTGTTAGCGTTGTGAGTAGTTGTGCTCTTTTGGGTGTGGTGCAGTTGTTGCATCAGCTTCATGGCATGGTGATTTTGCTTGGATTACAGTTTGACGTTGTCATATGCAATGCTTTGATTGATGCTTATGGCAAATGTGGCCTCCCTGACTTATCTTACTGCATATTTAGTCAGATGCTTGAACGAGATGCTGTCTCATGGACCTCCATGGTTGTGGCCTTTGGCAGGGCATCTAGACTGGAAGATGCTTCTGGGGTTTTCCGTCAAATGCCAGTGAAGAATTCTGTATCTTGGACTGCATTGATTACTGGGTTCTGCCAAAATGCTCGAGGAATGGAAGCTCTGGATCTCTTTGATCAGATGCAGAAGGATGGAGTCTTCCCTAGCACTTTTACATACGTTAGCATGCTAGGTGTTTGTGCAGATTTAGCCCTCCCAGCAAAGGGGAAACAACTTCATTGTCACATTATTAGATCGAGTACCAAGAGTCCTTCAATGAATGCTTACATCTATAATGCTTTGATTGACATGTACTGCAAGTGTGGAGATATGAAATCAGCAAGGCTGCTGTTTGAGAGAATGCCGGAGAAGGATATTGTTTCCTGGAACTCACTAATAACTGGGTTTGCCCAGAATGGTCATAATGAAGAATCACTTAAAACATTTAAAAAGATGATTGAAGCTAAAGTAAAGCCGAATCATATCACGTTTCTTGGGGTGCTATCAGCTTGTGGCCACACAGGAATGATAGATGAAGCAATGAGAATCCATGACTTAATGTCTACAAACTATTTGAAGCCAAGATCAGAACATTATGCAGTTCTGATCGATTTGCTTGGAAGGAAGAACAGGCTCAATGAAGCAGTAGAGCTGATCAAGAATGCCCCAGGAGGGTCTGATCATGTTGGAATGTGGGGTGCAATATTAGGTGCTTGCCGGGTCCATGGCAACACGAGTCTTGCTATAGAGGCTGCAGAAATGCTCTTTCAGCTGGAGCCAAGCAACCCTGGAAGATACGTCATGCTGTCGAATATTTATGCATCAGGAAGGAGATGGGATGATTCCCGCCAAGTGAGAAGTCTCATGTGTAAGAGAGGATTAAAGAAAGAGGCAGGCTTTAGTTGGATTGAAGTGAAAAGTACGAGACATGTATTTATAGCTAAGGACACAACACACTTTGATAGAGAAGCCATATATGAAGTAATTCATGGACTGGTGGATCAAATGAGTGAAGTGGGATATTGTCCTTGTATTGAGATAGGTCTTGAGGATGATGAAGAATTGTATGATTATGAGCTTGGTCTTTATCAAACTTTTGAAGTCAAATGAGCTCAGCTACTGATTGGCATAGTTCTTGGAATGCATAGTATTTCTTTGTCAATTACACTTAGATTTGCGCAACTAATTAGTATTCCCTTGATTAAACTTTTGATGCAGGATAAGACACAGAAGAAATTAAAAAAAGAAGGGTATATCTTAATACTGGCATATGAGAAGCACTTTGATATTTTATTATCTTTGTAGTTTATGTTTTAGATTATATTATCTTTTAGGTATCTCCTTAACTAGCAAAATAATATCTTCGTGATTAGGTTATCTATTTGCTTCCTTAATGTTTTAGGTTTCTTCTCTATTTAAACTCCTTTGTCATGCATAAACGGGACAAACTTGAATGAATTAAATTGAATTGAGAATTATTTGTGAGCGTTCTCCTATTTTGTATTTGAATTTCTCGGTGTAGGAATTGCTCTTAGAGCGTCCTACATCAATTTTGTTGCTAAATCTCAAAGTTTATTAAGGTCAGATTTCACATGCAGAAAACATGGAACCTCTTTCCTTCAGCGGTTTATCACTTGGCACTATCCCTAGCCGAAACAATTGTAATGCATAATCTCTGTTTTTGAAGATTGACGTATGGGGATTGAGGCCTTAGTATTTCAACTCTTGCTTTTGTTGGTCAGATTGAAGAAGCCTATGAATGGTGAGTTAAATTCATTTTGATCTTCCTCCCAGTTGATTACACTAATTCAAGAACCCGTTACATTCTAACTTTCGTGTTAAATCATTGCTGCAGTTAAGCAAATTTGTGTCATGTTTCACTCTATCTTCCTTATGAAGCCTCTGGGTAACATCTTCTACTTAATGCTATCATTCTTGTTGTCATTATTGTAGTATTTAGACTCTACCGTATGTCATTTTTATGCTATATTAGCATATGTGCTTCAATCTCTTAGGTTGTGAAGAAAGGTGATGGAACAGTATGATAGATCATAGATGTGCAGTTGTATTGTTTGAATAGAGCATACATCAAGATATACACATACTTTTTCATCATTCCAAGTAAAGGTTTAAGAACTATCAAATCATAACAATCGTGGTTGGCTGCACTCTGTGATTACTTGTATTTTATAATGCTTCCCTCTGCACATGTTTTAGTATTGACGTCAGATGCAGAATGCAAAGAGTGTCTTTCCTGGTGTGTGAGTTGGATCAAAGGATCCAATCCCAGCTGTATAACCATGGCCAAGGTAAATGCAGCCATCGCTTACTGATATGCCCCCAAACACGGTTGCTCCAGTCACAAAGGACCACACAATTTTCCCCGTTGTAGCATCCATGGCATATATTGGGCCTGTGCCACTCGGTGAACCAGCAAACAAAACCCCATTACCCACTGTAACAGGGCCACTTGCAAGTGCGTTACTGGGATTTGCCGTGGACCATTTCACTTTTCCGGATGCAGCATCCATTGCCACCCAACCACCTGCCTTGCTAATCATATTAGATGGTTTTAGAGTGAAATTCTTGGCTTCGCTGTTGGCTATATTGGTGTAGACCACATTCTCATCTGTGGCTGCTCCCCATGTCCCTCCTCCTCCAACACCTCCTGGTCCAGCCTCCTATATATAATCAATCAAACATCAAGGTTAGATAAAAATTCTTCAAGAGTTGTTGTCAATCAATGTATAGTCAATGAAAATTAAGGTTAGAACTGAATTTTTTAGTTTAATCATGTATCCACTTTTTTTTAAAAAGGGAAGAGTTGCTATTATTCAACTTCAGAATTAATGGACTATATGAAATTTCTTCTTTAGTTGTCCACAGCGTCTGATTTGTTGGGAATTAATGGAATATTGAATGCTTTTTCGAGTACAGGGTGTTCGACAAATATAACCTCTCTACTATACCACTAAAGCTTATTCCAAAAGAAAAATTGTGAAGAGACATGGTTTATCAGAGAATGGATTGGCCTTTTATAGTCATCAGAAGCCATACCGAAGCAGACCTGGCCTACATTTCTGACTTGGGTTGGGGCTCTTCCTTGAGTGTTCAGTTCAACATAATTGGGTTGATCCATGCGATCAATACCTTATCAGAATTCTGTATCATTAGCTCTCGAATAGCAAAAATGGAATTCCCCCGCCGCCCCCCCCCCCAACTGAAATTATTATCCTTTAACTGTCTCTAATTAGAATGTTTTGCATAATTTTTCAAATAGCAAAATCGGTAATTCCCTTATTATTACCTCTAACACTGCTTAATGCCATTCTGTTCCTCTAATTTTTTCTTTTCCAAATTGTTGTATAATTAGCATCGATGAATTCTGTCCGCACAGTTTAATTATCGACATACCGTCATCCAAATGACTTCACCAGTGCCTCGATCCAGAGCCCAAGCAAACCCACTTTTCTGCACAGCCACAGCTATGTCTCTTTTAGCCCCATTTATCTTAACAGTTAACAGCATTGGCGCTTCACCAAAATCTGCATCAGGGTTAGGTCCTGGTGGGCAATTTGGGGTAGACAGATTACTACATGCTACAAACCAAACATCATATCCTCCCAATTGACGGTACCACTTGATCTTTCCAGTGTCCAGGTCTAGGGCCAAGAATGACTCTGAATGGTTATCAGGCTCAATGCATTCATCAGGATGGGTAGGGAACGTCTGGTTGTTCTCTCTGGCTTGGCAATCTGTGACCCGTTTGGGGGCTGAGTAAAGGTTTCCAGTTGCAATGTAGATGAGGTTTTGAGATACATCGATGGGCGGGCTGGTCCCCCAGATGGCTGCTCCGGCATACTCCCCAATCTTTCCGTGGTTGTCTGGCAGCATGTAAGTTTGCCATGGTATTTTGCCTGTTTTTCCATCGAGTTTGACAAAACTTCCCCGCAATATGCAGCATTGTCCTATGCCAAGTCCCTCTTCAAGTGAAGATACTCCCACATAGAAGCCCCTAGTTAGAAGTACAATGGTTAACTGGTTTTAAAAAAGGAAGAAATGCACACACATACACACTCTCTCTCACACACACATGTGCATATACGTACATTTTTTTATATACACATACACATTTATTGCGTATACTTACATATATATTATATAGACATATTCATATTTGAGTGGGTGGTTTGTTCATTTTTTTGATCAAGGGTGGCTTGTTCATATAAGACTACAATATTTACCTAACGTATATTTTGTGTTTGTATGGATCCTAAGCTTATGCCTTGTTTGTTGTCCTACGGTAAGTAAGACTAATTCTTGAGTTTTGCTTGAGCTAGCAGAAACAATTTTTATTAGACATGTAGGTAAATGTAATCTTTGTCACATTTGAAATTATTATCTAATACCCCCTCCCCACAACCTTGACAATTGTCTTTATATATAGGAAAATTATTACTGCATTATTTAACCCTCATCACCTACATATTCTTGATTGATAAATGAGGTTATATGAAAACAATATTCAAGGTGAGGGAGTTTAAAAATAATTCTAGAAGTTGAGGGATAAGATTAACATTTACCTATATGTCGAGGTGTATGAAATTTTTTTCATTTATATTATATTCAACTGTTGGATACTGGGTATGGAGGGATGCCAATGCTATCTACTGAAGCCAACTTACCCCTTGTAGTATGTCCCAGACATGGTGATGACAGTAGTAGTAAGGTTATCAAGCCTAGTCATCCAAGCAAGCAATCCATTGTCTCTCCTTAGAGCAACCACAACAGAAGGCCCATACATTCCGATGATGACCAAGTCCTCATCCTCAGCTATTGTTGGAGTTGCTCTAGCAACAGTCGTGTTCACAGCTGACACAGTCCCTGGAGCTTTGATCCCTGTCAACTTTTCGAGGCTTTGCTTCCACAGGAGAGATCCGTTTGACGCATGAACCGCATAAACAAAACCATCCCAGCTTGGAAAATATACAACTCCTTTATAGATTGCTGGCGTTGCTGTTATGTCCCTTTCTGCCTGAAACTTCCACCTCAGAGTTAGTTTTGAGACAGTTTTTGGGGTTATTTTTGTCTCGTTTGAAGCAAATCGCCTGTTGTGCAGGTCTCCTCCATGGTTCAACCAATTTGCCTGTCATCAGGTTCCACAAAGGACCTCAATAAACTGTTTCAAGGATACTTTCACTAAAATGCATCCATTTTTTACCAACCATAGGAGGGTTTTGAATTTCAAGTGGCTTTCTAGCCTAAAAATAAGATTGCCAGCTCAACACCAATTGTCATCTCAATTGTGGAGTCAACGGAAGATGATGTCTCGTATGAGGCTGATGGTGAGACTCCTGCTTCAAAGATGGAGTTTTTAGAATTAAGGAGGTGACTAATAATTCATTTAGGATACCATTCGGCTGTTAACTATTAAAGTCTCCCGAAAACTTCTGAAAAAGTCATGCCTAAATGGGTCAGTCATGTCATTCTCATACGTTGGTCAGTCTGCCCCAGGAATTGTTCATGTAAAAAGAACCAAAGAAAGGACACTTACCGGTTGAGAAACTGCTGTTACCAGAAGCAAAGATAATGTAGCCAACATGACAAAAGGTTTGCTCACGCTACGCGAGGGTGCCATGGATATGTCTACTCGGGTTTCGTGATTGCTAGCAACTCTGATGTATTGAAATATCCCTTATAGAGTTTCAGGATGCATCAATTCTTAACTTGTTATTTATATTATTTATTCTGGATTGAAGGGTTGCATAAATGCATTTTTATGCTTTATTATACAATTTTCTTAAAGCAGTTAATATTGTCCAGATAATTCCAATAGTTATTTCTGACTTTGATTTGCGTGTTTTGATTGCTTCTTATCTCCTTTCATTAAAATCGTTTTAAATTTCGATATATTTTATTGGCCGACAGAATAAAGTTCTGCATATTATTTCTTGTTCATCCTTCTCTTCTTTGTTGTAGTTCCTCAGTTGACTATTTTTACTATCAAAATATTGGCATAAAAAATGCCGTCTGACCAAGTGTTTAGATGTTTCCATCTTTTAATTTATTATTGTGTGTCCTAAACTGCTTGTAATGTTCAGCACACCCTGTTTCTCTGGGAAGAGGTCATATACTTGGCCATTGTTATCCTAAATTATTTTTTTGGGGGGCGGCGGGAGGGATTTCAATATGTCTGACCATCCCTTCCTATCGTTTTCAACTTCTTTTTCAAGTTACATCGTCACTCCATTGGGTTAATAGTTTCTGGATATAATTTTCAATTGGCTGCACAAGTCAAAGAAGCTAAGCGGGCGACCAAGCCTAGCTTAGTTGCTGTTTAAACATTGTAAGACACTAATAAACTTGCTCCATATTTACAATTATCCAATGAAATGGCTATTCCTAGTTCTTTGATTCTCTGATGTCTGCATCTCCAGTTAGTTACTCACTTTTCATATGGTAGTAAGAGTTGGTACTGGACAATTTTTGTTGAAAATCGCCATGGAAGAGGAAATGAGAAAAGAGATAGCAGGAGAGAGAGAGAATTGTCTTTATTTCATGTTGTAAAAATGAACTGTATATCCACAAGCTCGGTCTTGAGCCCTTTTTATTTATACAACATAACAACCTTACAACAAACACTATGTATCTTCAGACGCTTCTAGAAAACAAGCTAGGGGAAAATATAGAATGAATATTAATCTCCACCATCCCCCCTCAAATTGTTGGGTGCTAGCACTCCCAATTTGCCAATGAGATCTTGATGAAGAGGACCACTGAGGGGCTTAGTAAGCACATCTGCCAGCTGATGTTTGGTGTGAACATGCTGAAGAGAAATTAACCTTGCAAGCAATTTTTCCCTCACAAAATGCCAGTCCAATTCAATATGTTTTGTCCTTTCGTGAAAGACTGGGTTCTTCGCGATGTAAATCGCTGCTTGATTGTCACACTTGACTGAGATTGGTGTGATTGATGTAACTGTTAGTTCATCAAGTAATTTGCTAAGCCATGACAGCTCTGCCACTACATGCCTCATGCTTCTATATTCAGCTTCAGCTGAAGAAAGTGATACAGTACCTTGTTTCTTGGACTTCCAAGATATTACGCTCTTTCCAAAGAATACAACATACCCACTAATGGACCTCCTAGTGCGTGGACAAGCTGCCCAATCCGAGTCACAGTAGGCCTCCAAGGTGAAATCTGAGTCTTTGTTCAACAAAATCCCCAAATCTGGTTGTCCTTTAATGTACCTCAGTACATGTATCAAGGCTTAAAAATGAGGCACCCGTGGTGACTGCATGAACTGACCTAAATGTTGTATAGGACAAATCGGGCCTAGTATTGGTGCGAAAATTGAGTTTTCCAACTCCTTTCCTATACAAGGAAGGATTGTCCAAGAGCTCACCACCTTCTGCTGTAAGTTTATGGCTCGTATCCAGGGGCCAAGTGACTGAATACATGTCTTCACAGCCAAACTCTCTCAACAAGTCCTTTGTAAACTTCCTTTGAGTCAAAAGCAAACTTCCTTAACTTGTAAAATTTCCAGCCCAAGAAAATAATGAGCAGTACCTAGATCCTTGCTTTTAAAAACTTGATCCAAGTACTCCTTTAAAGCAGTAATCTCAGTCTCATCATCACCAGTTAAAATAATATCATCCACATAAACTCCAAGAAAAACAGTTGAGTGACTTGCCTTCTTATGAAACAAGGAATAATCATTGGAAGAGTGTTTATACCCTCATGCATAAAGGACCTATGTGAGTTTTGCATACCATTGCCTCGAGGCCTGTTTGAGGCCATAGAGAGATTTATTTAACTTCCAAACTGCATTGGCAGATCTAACTGGAAACCCTGAGGCAGCTTTATGTATATCTCTTCTTGTAAATCTCCATGGAGGAATGCATTGTTGACATCTAATTGATGCAACTTCCAACCTTTCTTGACAGCTACTGTCATGAGTGCTCTAATTATTGTGAGTTTAACCATAGGGGAAAAGGTCTCAACATAATCCACTCCTTCTCTTTGCGTAAAACCTCTAACCACTACCCTAGCCTTTAACCTCTCCAAGTTCCCATCAGCCTTATATTTAGCTTTGTAAACCTATTTGCAATCTATGGGTTTCTTCCCCTTTGGTAAAGACACCACTTCCCAAGTGTTGTTTGCATTCAAAGCCTCTATTTCTTTTTCCATTGCTTCTTGCCACCCAGGATCAGATGCGGCTTCCCAATAGCTTTGAGGTTCTACAACTGAGGAAAAATTTGTACCACATGCTGCTGCTAGTGACTTTCTTGGTACTAAGCTGAAATTGGTAAGAGTGAAGAAACAATACCCACAGCCTTCATCACTTGAGCTACAACAAACATAATCATGTAAGTAACTTGGTAACTTGTGCTGCCCTGTTGATCTTCTTGGAACCTGAATGGGCTCAACAAGTTCAGGTTGGGTGTGACTGATTTCAGCATTACGTGAAGCATCTTGCCCTGCATATGCCTTAGTCTCTTCCATGGTTGGGAAAGGATTAGATAAAAACAAAGGTGTTGCCCCTTTATTATCTTGAACGGCAAAAGGAAAAATGTTTTCATGGAACACAACATCCCTAGACTCATAAAATTTGCAAGTTTCAAGCTCCATTACCTTATATCCTTTCTTTCCAAATGGATATCCCATGAAAACACATGCCCTGGCCCTAGACTGAAACTTATCTCTTCCTTGCTTGGTAGTGGTCATAAAACATAGTGATCCAAAAACCCGTCAGTGATCATATGAAGGTACTTTGCCAAACAGGACCTCAAAAGGAGTTTTTCCTTTCAAAAGCTTGATTGGCATTCTATTGATTAGATCGAAAACACACTCACCCCAGTACTTTAGTGGCAGACAAGACTGAAATAATAAAGCTCTTGAAACCTCCAATAAATGCTTGTGTTTGCTTTCAACGACCCCATTTTGTTGAGGGGTTTGTACACAACTAGTTTCATGTTTTATACCTGTCTTAGCAAAGAACTCCAAGGCCTCATTGCTCTTACCTAACTCTAGAGCATTGTCTATTCTGATGGTTTTAACAGTTTTTCCAAACTGTGTATTGGCCATAACAACAAAGTTTTTAATCAAGGAGAAAGCTTCATCTTTGGTAACCATCAAAGGTGTCTAGGTTCCTTTAGAGTAATCATCTATAATAGTGAGGGCAGCCTTTGTTCCTCTAGAGTAATCAAGGAGAAAACTTGCGTTTTTGGATGATATAATCTCCAAGTGTCAATATGCAATAATTCAAAAATGCTTGTAGATGAAATGCAACTTACTGGGAAGGGCAGCCTTTGTTGCTTAGCCTTGGGACATATTTCAGAAACAACTTGCTTTCCTTTATTGTGAAATTTCGCATGCTCAGAAACAAGGTTCATCTTCCCTATAGACATATGCCCTAGCCTATTATGCCAAATATCAAAATGAACTACTGCAGCAAAATCATTACAACTATCCACAACCTTATTTTCACATATTCCAGTTTCCATACAACAGAGACTTGCATGACTCGCTTGTGTCTGAAAATCCACCTCTTGAACAGTCTCCTTGTCCAAGATATAAAGTCCCATGTTGCATCTACCAATGACTAGTGGCCTCCTCAGAGAATGGCCTTGTGTCAAGCACAACTCCTCAGTGAACTCGACTGAGCACTTCAATTGTTCACACACCCTTTTTATGGAAAGCAAATTAAACCTGAAGTTGGGAACAAGTAGAACATGATTCAACTCTAAGTCCTTACTGACTTTCAGCTTCCCATGTTGTGTCACTTTAACTTGTGAACCATTTGGCAAGTTAACAACTATGGGATATTTCAATAAACATAAATCATGTAAAACATACGATCTAAGCTCATATGTTCACTAGCTCCGCTGTCAAGAATTCAAGCCTCATGACTCAAGGCACAAAAATAGTGTATGGAAGTGCAAAATTTGAGTTATACCTACCATGTAAGCAGCAGAGGCATTTGCTTCTTCCACATTCCGTTTGTGCTCTCCAACACTTGTTAGTTTACTGAGAAATTGAAAAAGCTGTTTGGACTGCTCTTGACTCAACCCTGGAAGCAAAGGAACTGCAGTAGGCTCCTCTGACTTTCCTACTTCACTCCAAACATTGTTAGCACCCCTGAAAGACTTATTCCTGTTTCCTTGTTTGTTAGGCCCATGATACCCATGCAATTTGTAGCATTTATCTATTGTGTGGCCACTCCTCTTGCAGTGTGTACTGAACAACTGAGATTTCCTTCCCTCTTGCCTCTTTGACCACTGCTTATACTTATGTTGCTAGTGTTGACATTGAAAGAAGCTCCCTCACCTTGAAATTGATTACCCACCTTTACCTGCCTTTGCCATTCTTCCTGTACCAGCAATGAATAAATCTGGCTCAAAGATGGTGAAGGAGTTATCATCAAGATATTCCATCGGGCATGAGTGTAACTCTCATTCAATCCCATAAGAAATTGAATCAGCTTTTGTTCCTGAAAGTAGTTCTGCAACCTGGAGTTAATATCACATTCACATTTGCAACATGTGCATCTAGGTGAGGTACTTGCAGCAGTAGACTCATCCCACAGCTTCTTCGCTTTGTTAAAATAAGAAGCAATGTCCAAATCATCTTGAGAGAGGCAACTAACTTCCTTTTCGGCCTGAAACAACCATGCTTTGTTGGATTGTTCATACCTTTCCTCCAACTCCTTCCACATCTCACTTGCAGTTTCACAGAACAAAAAGCTGTCTCGAATTGTCTTGTGCACAGAATTCAGCAACCACGATAGGACCATGCCATTACAGCGTTGCCTGTAGGGAAGCAGAGATGAATTCGCACCTGGCTTGGCATAAGAGCCATCAATGAAGGCAATTTTGTGCTTGGCTGATAAAGCGATCATCACAGAGCGCCGCCAATTGTCAAAATCTTGAAGATGTCTGCCACCAAGACATGGCCTGGATGGTCCAATGGATGTAGAAAGAGTGCATCGGAAGGTTCACTCTGCACCTTGTCTCCTCCCATCACCACCATAGCATAAGATTTCATTCAAGTTGAAAAACGGATTCTCTGAATCGCGAAATTAGAGTTAGGGTTGATCGATTGGCGAAGCGAACCAATCAATCGATTCGAACAAAAACACGGAAAATTGTGAGATTGAAGCTGGATCAATCGATGATACAATTCGATTGATCGAAAAAGAAGGAAAAGCTAGAAGCGATCCAGGACCTCAAATCTCTACTCTGATACCATGTTGAAAATCACCATGGAAGAGGAGGTGAGAGAAGAGATAGCAGGAGAGAGATAGAGAATTGTCCTTATTTCATGTTGTAAAAATGAACTGTATATCCACAAGCTCTGTCTTGAGCCTCTTTTATTTGTACAACACAAGAACCTTACAACAAACACTATGCATCTTCAGACACTTCTAGAAAACAAGCTAGGGGAAAATATAGAATGAATATTAATCTCCAACAATTTTGAATCTTCCATTATAGCAAACGGTCTCAATAGACTGTCTTCAATTCAGAGTCTTCGGTTCCGAAGCAGTATGTAGCCAATGTCCGTGAAATCTATGGTTTAAGGAAAGCAACCCATGTAGCCAATGTCTTCAATTCATGAGATATAACTCATGAGATATAACGGTCGCGTACAAGGTTCCTGTTAAATTTTTCATAAATTGAGCCTTAATCCATCAAATATTGCATATAAGTCATGAGAAGTTCTATCCCAAAACCAATTGGCAACTGGTGGAATAACTCGCAAGCTTATAAGCGTGCTCAAGGCCTCTTAATCTTTCAATGTGGGACTCTTGCCCACTTTTATATTTTTCTCCAACACACCCCCTCACGTGTGGGCTCCTCTCTGGGCCCAACGCGTGGCATGATTCGATGGAAGGCGATGACAACTTCTCGAGCAACCTGCTCTGATACCATGTTAAATTTTTCATAAATCGAGCTTTAATCCATCAAGCATTGCATATAAGTCATGAGAAGTTCCATCCCAAAACCAATTGGCAATGGGTGGAGTAACTCGCAAGCTTATAAGCGTGCTCAAGGCCTCTTAATCTTTCAATGTGGGACTCTTGCCCACTTTTATATTTTTCTCCAACAGTTCCCACCAGTTTGGACTTCAAGCTTGGTTTATTCTAGTTTGTATGTACTTAATTCCATGCTTTGCTTTGCATGGGCTTATCCTGATAAATCATGGAACGACAGAACAAATTAGTGGCTTATCTTCTACTATTGTTTATATTTTGGTGTTGTTGACTTCTGTGATGATTTTGTCTGAGCAGCTATATTATGTGGATTAGTGAGCTCATTGATTTGTTTGTTGCTTTGATTCGATTCGCAGTGCAACAGAGCTGCAAACTGGTAATGTGGCTTCATTGTTTTCAGCTTTGAGATCTCATTGTGTGACATGAGATGAAATTCACAAAGAAAATAGTATGCTAGCAGCTAGCTGGGAGAGTATGGATATTGTGTACAGGGCTTGTGATACGAAATGACTGACTACTGATACGCCATCCTGCACAAGAACGTGCCTGACTTCTTAGCCAAAACACTAAACCTGTTTGCATTAGGAAGCTTGGCCCAATACAGCAGGAGCTTGGTTGGCCTCCTGGATCTAGATCTCAATCGACTTCTTGGTCCAAATAGTAAATCTATTTGAATCAGTGAGCCGAGTTTCCCAAGCCCGAACTGATCATCGAAATTCTGTCCAAGGTCAAAATCAATTTTTTTAATTTTTATTTTTAATAGCCAAAGAGGAGTAGAGTCATGAATGAGTTTTATTTGGAAAAACAAACAAAAACCGTTTAATCTCTAGTCTTTCTGAGCCTTAAAAACCGAAGAGACACAAGGCCCGTAAGAGTATGTTTTTGAAAAGTCTCTGAATAATCCCTGATAGGGGAACTATAATTGGCTCTTATTGGTCTAAACCAAATAAATCCATATTTGGGGGCGAAGGCATGACTTCAGTATGAATTTTGATGTCATCTGTTCTCGTTGATGGCCTCTGCTAATCAAATCGAAAAACTAAAATGTTATATAAACAAAATCAAGCAGGCAGCACATTAATCGCAACATACAAAATTACAATGTCAGAATAAATGAAAGTAATAAAACAAATATTGCAACAGGCAAGCTGAAAAGTTAATTAACCTAACTACATTCATTTTGGACATATACAGTTAAAGCAAAAACAAAACAAACAATGAAACAGAGAAGTTGGGGAAGGTAGGATGATTGTTTAGCCTATTTGATCAGCTCGAGAACCTAAAAAAATGGTAGTAGGTGTTGATTCTGAATCCCACCAGCGTAAAGGATAGAATGAGATCAGTGTAGAAAAATTTTGAAATAATGGCTTCTTATCTTAAGGGAGGAATTTTATCAAAAATAGAGCCAAAATCATCTAGAATTAGACTTGACAAAAACTGATGCGACCCGAAAATTCGACCTAAACCTGCTTGAAAATTTTGAGTTTTGAACACGATTTTCTCGACCCGAACCCGAAAACCCGCAAATTTTTTGGTCAAACCCAAACCCGAACCTGCGCCCTCAACCTGAATATTATATCCTTATTTTTTTTCGTAACTTTCCCCTCTTAACAATATATTTTTTATTATAATGGATCCTTTAGAGAGACGTTGATAACTATCGCATCCATTTGCAAATTAGACGATGGTCCCCGTCTTTCCCAAATTCATTCTCATAAAATAACGTCATATTCATATACAACTTATAAATGGAACATTTTGAGAAAATTGACATAAAATATCTAATCTTAAGAAAATCAATTTAGAATATCACAAGTATTAAAAATGCTCAAGTCATACCATTATATTTTTAGTGAAATGAATATGTCTCATCGCATTTTAAATAATATTCCTCTATAATAATCTAAAATTTTGATGTTATAATTAATAAATAATTGTAATATCTTAGGCGTCTATAATATTCTTTCATTTAGCTTCCTCTAATTGGTCTCGAACTTGATGTCAGTGTTGGGCAATGGATCAACTTGTGTTCGTGTTAGGATCGGCCAACTAATAAAGTATACATGATTAGGTAGTAGTAAATTAATTAAAAAAAATCGAATCATTAAATGGGTTATTAACAGGTCGAACCGCTCCAACCCATTATCATGTTTTAAATGGGCCGACCGATGAATGACCCGACCTATTATTAATATTTTAATATACAGACCAACCCACTCAAACGTGACTTATTGTCCACGGGTACATGGCATTCATATATCATATTGAAAAGTTTGAAAATTTTTTATGTTCTTTTAAGAAATTACAATTAGCATGCTTGTTCATTAAATATAGACAATTTTAAGTAATAAATATGCCAAGATTTTGATTTTGACAAAAGGAGAAATAACTCACTAAAAAGGCGCTCCAAACCCGTTGGATTGATCCGAAATACACCCGACACATATTTTATCGGAACTCGAATACACCTGACCTGTATTTAAGCTGCCCACCCGAACTGACAAGTCTATCCAGAATACATGGAGCAAACTCATGACCCAAAAAGAGACCCAAGAAGTCGGGCCAAGTCTTGGCCCGAGTTAGTGCCGCACGAACGTAATTGAACCGACTTGTCCAACCAATCGATCGAGACCTACTTTTGCGCATCAATCCTCATGTACACTGTCTAAGCTGGCAAGCCAATTAAATTGGTCAAAACTGACAAACCCGCTCAACCAAAGGCCCGACTCAACCGCAGATTGATAACTCATATTTTCTATGTGAATTTCATCTCTATTTTACATGCTTTTAAGTCGTTGAAATATATTTTATGAGAGAATAATGCATATTTTATATGATTTTTAGGTGAAAATTAAAAAAAAATAATTAGGCATGAACTTGATCAATTCGACTCGGTTTTGACCCAAGCTCACATGGGCGCAATGCTCAAGAACCCAGCCCAACCCTGCATTACTCTTCCTTTTTACCTTCGTGCGGCCTGTTAGCTCGGCCCAGCAGCTTACTCCTTCTCTCTCCCTTTCTCCCTCCCTCCCTCCCGGTTGGGCCTGAATCGCGCGGCCCAGCTGGCAGACGAGCCTGCCTCTCCCAGCAGCTCCATTTTTCCAAGTGTCTAATTTTTCACATGAGTAAATTGTTAACCTAGTCAAACTAATTAATCAATATTAATTTTTAGCTAAAAACTAGCCTTTTCTCATGCAACATATCAGCCAAGAAATTAATTGAAATTAATTTTTTGTTAATTTTTGGGCACCAAGAGATGTGAAATTTTCGCTATAAAAAGGGGTCAAGATCGGAGTAAAAATTCATGCATTCATTCATCCACTCATTCATCCATTCTCGCATCTTCCATCTTTCAATTTTGAGAGAGAGTCTTTTATAAGACAAAATCATTTGGATTGAGGTGTTTAGAAGAAACTAAACTTTATTAGCTATTTTTCTCATTTTTTTCTTACCTCATTTGTGAGTCAAATTTGAAAGTTTACACTCAATTCTATAGTTTTGTGTAATTAAGTATCAAGGTTTTGATATAAGAAGTGAAATATACCAATATTGGGAGTATGACTAGACTAACTTCAATAGTGCTTTCACTAACTATGGCCGGTTAAAATGCTCATCTAGGACTAGGATGGATCTTTTATTAGTAATATTGATTACTAATTCTTTTGGGTTATTTTTGTCTCTCACACTGCATTTGATTTTATATTTGAAATTAACTTATTTATGCATCTTACTACTATTATTTATCCATGTGGATTACAATAGTTTAATTTATTATCTCAAGTGAATATTTGACCTTGTAGGATAATATGACGTTATGCAATTGGGCTTAAAATTATAATTGTTAAAATTGAATAATTTATACTAGAAATTAGATAAGTGATGTCTAAAAAAACGATTCATACTAACTACTAGATAAATAATATCACTCGATAATTATAATTCTTTTTAATTTATGGCCTAATATTTGTAACTTAGGATCAACAAGAGACTAATTGAAATGCCATTTGAGTTAGTAATTCAATATTTGTATCATTTGTGAAATCTAAAGTTCTATATCTTTCTCTTATTTGATTTCTCTCTACTTTCTTGACTCATGTGTTTTTTTTTTTTTTTTTTTTGCTTCTTTGATCGATATTGATAATAAATTCCTTACTTGAATTATTCTTTATAATTAGAAATGTTAAATTAAAAATCACTATTGTTCCTCGTGGGATCGACACCTAATACTCGATAGTCTACAATTGATCTTCTGCACTTACAAGTAAAAGGGTTTTAAAATTAAATCCAAAATCTACATCAAGTTTTTGGCGCCGTTGCCAGAATACGAATTATGATTTTTGAATTTCCTCTTCCTTTTAGTCTTTTTATTTGTTTGTTTATTATTTGTTTCCCCTATTCCCAGCTCATCTAACAATTTTATTTCTTTTCTTTATTTTCAAACCCCATCCCTTTTATTTGTTCATTATTTAATTTTATTTTATTTCCCATTTCTTCTTAATCTAACCATTTTATTTTTGTTCTCCCATTCCCTTCTAATCTATCTATTTTCCCCGTTTCCTTCTAATCTAATCTAATCTAGTCTAACTATTTTATAATCTAACAATCTCCTCCCTTTTATTTCATTTATTTTATTTTTTCTTTTCTTTTATTTGTTTATTTTTTTTTCTTTAGATCTTTTTTTAATTTTCTTTTATTCATTCATTTTTTTCTTTCTTCTTATTTTGTTTGGTGGTTATTGAGGCAGTGATCTCTTTCTATTCCCTTGATTGTTTAAGTAGATATATATATATAGTAGATGTTCTTTATTATTAGAACTTGAAGAATATAATCCTGAAATTAAATGTTCTCTTAGTAGGATAAGAGTTAAGAAACATGAATCTAAGAAAAAGATAGTTGAAGAACAAACCCCACCTAAGCAACTTAAGGAGCATTTCACTCCTGCCACTTATGACTTACCTACGAGTACCCATATGCCCATTGTTACAGGCCCATTTGAGATTAAGCATTCTCTCATCCAAATGATTTTGTCCTTTTATGGACTAGAGTCTGAAAATCCTTTCAAGCATGTTGATGCATTTTTAGAGATATGTTATATTGTCTTCTTGATTAATGTCTCTAGTGATGCTCTTCATTTGTTTCTGTTTTCTTTCTCTTTGAAAGATAAAGCAAAAAGTTTGGGTGGATACTAAGACAAATATCACCACTTGGGATCAAATGAAAAAGAAATTATTAAAAAGTTTTTCTCAATTGGCAAACTGACTGTCTTAAAACATACTATAACCACATTCTCATAAAATAAAAATGAACAACTATATGAAAGTTGGAAAAGGTTTAAAGAGTTATTATAGAATGGTCCTCACCATGAGGTTCTTATGTGGTAACTTGTCTAAGTTTTTATTCTAACTTAGATAACCACAATAGGCAGATGGTTGATGCACCTTCTGGAGGTAGTCTCTTGTATAAAACTCTTGAAAAAGCTTGGGAATTTTTTGAATATTTAAGCACAATAGACACATCTTGATTTGCCTAGGCAATTGGGAAGTAAAAGGGATATTTATGAGGTTTCATATTCACTGGACCTTTCTAGTAAAATTGATGCTTTAACTAAGAAATTTGATCAATTGTTATTCATGAATAAAGTGTCTAATGCCGCCTCTATGCAAGATATGTGTTCGTGCTAGTCCCATGCATGCTTCTGTTGATTCCTATTTTAGTAAGTCTGACTATATGACTGAACAAGTAAATACTACCTAAGGATTTCCTTCATCCAATAATCTTTATTCGAAGACTCATAATCATGGTTGAAAAAATCATCCCAAATTTTCATAGAGATCTAAAAATGTTGAGAATCGTCAAGCCTCGTCTAGCCGACCTACCCCTCCTGATTTCCAAAACCAAAGATATGCTCCCCCTTCTCATCAAGCTCCACTTGGGAGCTCTGATATAGACAATGTAATTTCTGCTCCTAGTACCTTGACTACTGTTGCACAAATTGTTGACTCTAAGGTCCAAGGAATTGAGCCTAAAATACATATTATTGACTCTCACTCACATCTTATAGCTAAATTAGAAACCCAACTTAGGCAACTAGTCATTGCTATAGGTAAAAGAAAAGAAGGAAAACTTTCAAGTCATCCCATATAGAACCCTAAAGGCAAACAATTTAAACAATTGAAAGTTATAATGGTTCTTAAGAGTGGTAAAGAAGAAGTTAATAAGGTAAGTGAGAAGGAACATGACAAAGATGAAAAGACTTAGACCATTGAGAGTGACCTTGAAACCAAAAAAGAAAATCACCCATCCCCTTCCCCTAATATGTCTGACCCCATTGTCACATATAAGCAAAGAGTTTCTTACCCTTAAGCTTTGGATGCACTATTCACTTCTAAGAAAGATAAGCAAAGAGATGACATTTTACAGACCTTTAAGCAAGTTAAGGCCAATCTTCCCCTCCTAGAAGTGACTAGACAGATCCCGACTTATGCTAAGTTCCTTAAAGACATGCGCACTTTTAAGAGGAAATCTAAATATGATAAGTCTAAAAAAGTTCTTCTAAGTGAACAAGTGAGGTTGATTTTGAAATTTGACACTCCACCTAAGCTCAAAGATCCTAGTGTTCCCACTATTTCATACTATATTGGTAATCACAAAATTAAAAGGGTACTTTTGGATTTGGGTTCTAATGTTAATTTAATACCATATTTTGTTTACTTAGAGTAGGGATTGGGTGAACTAAAACCTTCAAACTATACCCTTTAGCCTGTTAATAGGTTGGTGAGGACTCCTAGGGGGCAAATAGATGATGTCTTAGTTTAGATTAATAAAGAATTCTTTCCTATTGACTTTGTTGTGTTAGACATGAATCCTAGTCAAGCTTCTAAGTAAATATCTCTTATTTTAGAATGTTCCTTCCTAGACACAACTAATGCAACTATCAACTATAGTTTGGGAGTGATGGATGTCTCAATGATGAACATGAGGGTTAGGCCTAATATTTTTAAAGCTTCTTCTCAGACTATGTTTGAAAATGAATCTAAATGCTTCTTTGTTGATGTGATTATTGAAATGATTATAGAAGCTTCACATGCTATTCTGAGTAAGGATCCCTTGGGAACTTATCTTTCCCATAGGGATTTGAGATTGTTGGACTTAGGAAGTATAATAGATGAGATGGATTCTACTCTAGATTTCACTCCTCATTTTGAGTCTTGCCCTTGGATGTCCACTAATGAACCCTTCCAACTTTGGCTAGTTCTTCTATGGCACATTTTGTTGTATCCCCACCTAAACTTGAGTTGAAGTCTCTCCCTGATTCACTCAAGTATGTGTTTCTAGGCCCTGAAGAGACCCTACTATCATTGTATCTTCTCTTTTAATTTGTTATCAAGAGAAAGAGTTGATTGATATATTGTCTGATTATAAGGGTGCTATTGGGTGGTCGATTGCTTATTTAAAAGGGATTAGTCCAACTATTTGCATGCATAGAATTTATTTAGAGGATGATGTCAAAGCTTTTAGGCAAATGCACGATAGACTGAACCCCCACATGAAAGAAGTTATTCAGAAAGAGATATTAAAGCTTTTAGATGTAGGCATTAGCTACCCTATTTCTAATAGTCAATCCAGTTTAAGTGGTCCCTAAGAAATCTGGCATAAACTATGGTTAAAAATAATGAAAGTGAACTATACTAGATAGACCACAGGGTGAAGGGTGTGCATTGATTGTAGAAAGATAAATTCTATCCCTAGAAAGGACCATGTCCCCCTCTCATTTACTGATCAAATTTTAGAAAAATTAGTTGGACAAAGTTTCTACTATTTCTTAGGTGGATATTTTAGTTACAACCAAATGCTTGTCTATCTTGAGGACCAAGAGAAAATGGCTTTTACAAGCCCATCGAGTACATTTGTCATCGCAGGATGCCTTTTAGATAGTGTAATGCACATTTTGCATTTCAAAGATGCATGATGGCCATATTTTTTGATTATGTTGATAATTTTATGGAGGTGTTTATGGATGAGTTCTCTGTTTTTGGTTCTTCCTTTGATGTGTGTCTTACTAATTTATCCACTATGCTGAAAAGATGTAAAAAAGCGAATCTTATCTTGAGTTAGAAAAGAGTCATTTAATGGTCCAAGAAGGGATTGTGTTGGGTCACAATGTGTCTAAAAGGGGAATTGAGATGGATAAAATTAAGGTTGATCTGATTTCTAATTTACCTTTCCTTCTTATGTGGAGCAAGTCATAACTTTTCTTGGTCATGCTGGTTTCTACAGGAGATTTATTAAGAATTTTAGCAAAGTAGCTCACCCACTTACTAATCTTCATGCTAAAGATGCCCCTTTTGTGGTTGATGAGTCTTGTGTGAAATCTTTTAAAAAGCTTTAATTTATTGGTGTCAACCCTTATTGTGCAATCCCCTGATTTTTCTCTTCTTTTTGAGATTATGTGTGATGCATCTGATTTTACTATTCGAACTGTTTTGGGTGAAAGGGTGGATAGAGTGCTTCATGTCATTTACTATACTAGTAGAACTCTAAGTGATGCTCAAAAGAATTATTCTACTACTGAGAAAGAGTTGCTAGCTATAGTGTTTGCTCTTGATAAATTCCATCCATACTTCTGTATTCAAAAGTGATTGTGTTTATTGATCATGTTGCATTAAAGCATTTGTTGGCCAAGAATGACATCAAACCAGGACTTGTTAGATCGATTTTGTTGCTCCAAGAGTTTGATATTGAAATAAAAGATAGGAATGGTTCTAAAAATTCAGTTGTGGACTAGTTTTCTGGAATCTTTACTGAGTATATTGATAACTTAGATTTTCTGACCATTTCCTAATGAGCAACTATTTGCTGTGCCACATGCCCTTCTCCCTAGGTTTGCTCACATTGTGAATTATCTTGCTGCTGAAAAGATTCCTCCTCACTGGTCCAAACAAGAAAAAGATAGATTATTCTCACATGTAAGGCATTATTATTAGAAAGACCATTATCTTTTTAAACATTGTCCTGACTAAGTGGTGCATAGGTGTGTCCCTGAGAGTGAAATTCATAGTATTCTGACTGTTTATCACTCTTATGCTTGTGGTGGTCACTTTGAAATCATAGGATAACTAATAAGCTCATGCAAAGTGGGTTCTTTTGGGCCACTCTGTTTAGAGATGCTCATCGTTTTTGTCTTGCTTATGAGCATTGTCAACGTATGGGTGCCCTGTCGTGTTGTGATATGATGTACATTTCTCCTATTCTGATTGTTGAGATATTTGATATGTAGGGTATTGATTTTATGGGTCCCTTTCCCCCATCTTGTGGCTTTGTTTACATATTTGTTGCTACTAATTATGTGTCAAAGTGGGTGAAAGCTCTAGCTACTAGGATCAATGACCACAAGGTTGTGGTCAAGTTTGTGAAAGAGTACATATTTATTAATATGGGGCCCCTCGAGCTCTTATTGATGATGAAGGTGGTCACTTTTATTATCGCTTTTTTGAGCCTTTGCTTAGAAAATATTCTGTACAAAGTAGCTACCCCCTATCACCCTTAGACTTATGGTCAGGTTGAGGTATCTAATCGTGAGATTAAATCTATACTTAAGAAAATAGTTAGACCTGATAGGAAACACGAGTCTTTGAGATTATATGATGCCTTATGGGCCTATCGTACTACTTATAAGACTTCTATAGGGATCTCTCTTTACCGACTTCTTTTTGGCAAGGCTTGTCACTTACCAGTTGAATTAGAACACCGTGCTTTTTGGGCTATTAAAGCTTTTAATTTTGATATGAAACAAGCAGGTTCTAACCGTAGGCTTCAATTGAATGAGCTGGATGAATTGCGTAATGAGGCCTATGAGAATGCTAAGATTTATAAAGACAAAGCTAAAGCTTTTCCTGATAAAATAATTTCTTGTAAATCTTTTGATCCTAGTTCAAAAGGTTTGGCTTTTTAACTCTAAGCTTAAGTTATTTGCTAGCAAGTTGAGATCTAGGTGGGATGGTCTTTTGTTGTCCAACGAGCATTTTCCTCTGGGGCGGTCCAAATTCTGGATGCCCAAGATGGTCTAGTTCTTATAGTCAATAGCCAATGTTTGAAAGCTGTCACGACTAATGACATTGAGCCCAATTTGATTGAGTCCATAAATCTAGTAGACCAATATACTACGATTAGTAGTGGAACCTTGTCTGGCTGTAGATATAAAACTTAGTGCTTGTTAGAGGCAACCCAATCTTTTTACGAAAGTTTGAGTCTTTTATTTTTGTTTTCCTCTTGGTGTGCTTGTGTTTTCAGTGTGATGCTTCACTTGATTTTTGGCTATTGTGGTTAGTGGTGGTTGTGAAGGTACTTTTGGAGTTGGATTGTTGGGCTTTTATGGGAATGATTTCCTCATACTGTCAGGTTGTGCTACTCTTTTCTCCATTTCTCTTTTTATTATTATTTTCTACATGAGAACAATGTAAGATTTAGGTGTGTGGGGGGTGGGGAGGCAAAATGAAATTTTTGGAGGGAAATTTAAACTTGAAAATCTTTGGCCATGAATTTGATTTTTGGAAGAGGTTGAGTGATCTAATTATACATGTTCTACTCTTATTATGTCGATTTGATTCATGTGACCCATGCCCATTGGAGATTATTTCTAGTTTTAACTAAAGGCCAAAAATTTTTGCTATGCCAACGTCACTATGTAATCGGTTTTGAGTTTGAGATGCAACCCCATTTTTAACGTCACTATGAGCATTTAGTAAGTATTGATTTCTCCATCAACTTTCAATCAATAAATAAAGTGAATTGAATTAATTAAGTTATGATGTCGGTACCAATGTTCATGTTCCATCTCTACTCATATGTTTAATTACCTGAATATGTATTGAATGCTTATCTGAGTGTTATTTTCTTTATTCATATCTTTATCCACTTAAAAAACACATGGGATCAAGTAACTTTTGAAAAAGTTTTTAAAAAAATCAAAAAACGAGACTAATAATTTTATTTGGCATTAGGGACTTAATTTTAAGATGCTCTTGTGATTTTTGTTATGTGGGGTAAAATTTTGTACTCACAGTTTGCTACATGGTTTCATCATGTGCTTAATTTGCTTAAGCCTTGACCTATTGACATAGCTGAAGTTAGAAATGTTTAATGATTGGTTGTGGGTTGGTAGTGATTTTATCCATATGATTTTAAGTGGATAGATGTAGCTGGATACTTGATTTCTTCTCTAATCTTGTTCTACCTGATGAGTTGAATGAATATATGCATTATTGTTATTTTTTACTCCAGGAATAGTAAAGTTTTGGTGTGGGAAAGTTGATAACTCATATTTTACATGTGAATTTCTTTTCTATTTTACCTACTTTTAAGTCTTTGAAATATATTTTATGAGAGAATAATGCATATTTCATATGATTTTCAGGTGAAAATAAAAAAAAGAATTTGGGCATGAACTTGATCAATTGGACTCGATTTTTGACCTAAGCTCACATGCACACAATGCTCAAGAGCTTAGCCCAACAAAACAACGGGAACAAAAAAGAGAAAATGAAAAAAAAAGTCTAGCCTGTGTGGGCCTAGGCGTCTCAACCCAGGGCTGCATTACTTTTCCTTTCTCCCCTCTGTGCACCCCGTTGGCTTGGCCCATCAGCCTACTTCTTCTCTCTCCATCTCTCCCTCCCAGTTGGGCCTAAATTGTGCAGCCCAGTTGGCATACAAGCCTACCCATCCCAGCAGCTCCATTTTTTCAAGTGCCTAATTTTCTACATGAGTAAGTTGTCAATCTAGTCAAAGCTAATTAATCAATATTAATTTTTAGCTAAAGACTAATGTTCATCCATTCATTCATCCACTCATCCAAGCATCTAAGCATTCTTTCATTCTCTTATCTTCGATCTTTCAATTTTTGGAGAGAGTTTTTTGTATGACAAAATTGTTTGGGTTGAGGAGTTTAGAAGAAAAGAAGTTTCATTAGCTATTTTTCTCTTTTTTTTCTTACCCCATTTGTGAGTCAAATTTGAGAGTTTACACTTAATTCTATAGTTTTGTGTAATTGATTATCAAGGTTTGGACATAGAAAGTAAAATATACCAATATTGAAAGTATGACTAGATCAACCTCAATAGTGTTTTCGCTAACTATGGCTGCCCAAAATACTCATCTAGAATTAGGATGGATCTTCGATTAATAATATTGATTACTAATTTCTTTTGGGATTATTTCTGTCTCTTACATTGCATAGTGTTGAGTTTATGTTTGAAATTAACCTATTTATACATCTTAATACTATTGTTTATTCATGTTGATTACAATAGTTTAATTTGCTATCTCTAGTGAATATTCGACCTTGTAGGCTAATATGACGTTATGCAATTGAGCTTAAAATTATAATTATTAAAATTGAATAATTTGTGCTAGAAATTAGATGAGATATGTTTACAAAGAATGAGACATGCTAACTACTAGATATATAATATCACTCAATAATTATAATTCATCTTTTTAATTTATGGTCTAATGCTTGTAGATTAAGTTGAACACGAGACTAATTGAAATTCCATTTGAGTTAGCAATTCAATATTTATGTCATTGTTGAAATCTAAAGTTCTAGATCTTTCTCTTATTTGATTTCTCTCTATTTCCTTGACTCATTTGCCTTTCTTTTGTTTCTTTGATCCATGTTGATAATTGAATTGCTCACTTGAATTGTTCTTTATAATTGGAAAAGTTAAAATTAAAAATTATTATTGTTCCTCATGGGGTCGACATCCTATACTCGCTAGTTTAGAATTAATCTAGTGCACTTGCAAGTGAAAAGGGGTTTTAAAACTAAACATAAAATTTACATCACAAATCAATAGGACTTTCTTTTTAAGTTAAAAAAAAAAGAAAAAACAACCACAAAGAACTGATCAGCATCATGGTCTAGTTGCCTTTTTCTGTGTTGGCAAAATCTTTTTCAGTATATTATTTGTCGACTCATCGAACAAATAGGAATGGCAGCAGAGAGATGGACTTGGATCAAGAGAAGAGAGAGATAGAGAGAAAAAGAGAGCAGAACAAATAGGGGTCTTGATTATGAGAGGGGACGAAGTGGAAGTAGGAGCTTTTGAAAATAGAAATTGAAGGCAATTTTGCATAGCTAAAAGCATTAATGCTGGAGGTGGACTTTAAGTAGTAGTGAAAATTCTAGGCCTTTGGGGTTTCAACCTCATTATTCTACAATATGTACGAGTCGTACTGTTTTTTGACTTTTTTTCCCTTTTCTCCTTTCTTTTTTTTTTGGAGGGGGAGGAGATAATGTGTTGGGATGGATTGATTTACTTATTTTTACTATGTGATATATATGTCTTATTTAATTTAATAATATTGTCTAAGGAATTTATTAAGGCTATTTTTAAAATTTTGTTTTACTTGTGTATTTTGCGTATTGTGTTATTTTTATAAGAATTATGGATAAAAATTTATAAGGGACTTTACGAAATACAACAAAAATAATGAATACTTAAGATTTGTATTGAAAATATTTGTTGATTTTAGAAATAGTGTCATTTTTGACAATTGTGATGAGGTCAGCTGGGTCAATATTACTCTAGGCTAGTTTGACATTCAGTCGGGCTAAATAGTCCAAACTGATTCTACTGATTAGACTTACTTGATCTATTGACTCACTCCTCCAAATGGTTTGATCACAGGTTTGGTTCTCTTAACATTGGCTCAAGCAATATAGATGGTCTTATCTAAGTTCAAACAAGGGAATCCTAGCATGTTTCGGCCTAATCTAGACCAAGAGCCCAAATTGGTGGGTTCTAGCCCAATTCAAACCAGAAGCGACCTAATTTCTATGGAGAGTTTAGGCAGAGATGAAATCTTCTATGTTCGCCTACAACTAGTTCAACGAGTCTGGTTCTAGATCTATAGCTACCAAGATCACGTGCATACAGACTGGGCCTTGAATATTGTCATCTCTTCATTTAGGATTTTTATAAAACTAAAGGACCTTTACTAGGTAGCTATAGTTAGCCCCCACTTTGACCAAAATTGAGTAAGATGAAGGCCGATGTAAGCGATTTATGTGCTAACCTACCTGATGATGTTGGCTAAGCTTAGCCATATGAGAATGTACAGCTTGGTGCCCACCTCCTCATGTCATGACAAAGACCAACGATGAAATGCCTATATTTGACCGAAGGATTACCTAAAGCTCGACATATGTCCTCTCTCATCAAGACAAAACGATTGTCGAAAAATGCATGAACTTAGCCACTTTTTACCCTGAAGCTCCACGCATGTCTGTTCCCATTGGACAGGGACGATTGTCAAGAAACATCTCAAGTTGGTCATGTTTAAACTTGAAGCTCAATGGTTGTCTTCTTTTGTGTAGAAAAATATACATGTAGGAATGTTTTCTGAACTTGATCACCTGATAACCTGAAATCTGGTGGGACTTAAGGTTAACTATATGTGAATCTAAAGTTTGGCATTTTCATTAACTCAATCTATGCTCATATCTTCCTAAACTTGGCAACTTGAGAACCGAAGTTCAGTATTTGTTATCTTTCATTGAAACATATACTTGACTTTGCTTGCTGAACTTGGCTGCTTGTTCACCGTATTTGTCATTTTGGTAGTGATTAAAAGCATTTTTCTTACCATCAAAAATTTGTAAAATGTATGGAGGGAAATGAATTATATTGTGCTTAATTATTAATTATGAGCTACTAAATTCTTTATATCCATAGTTGTTTTTACATAGTCAGTCAAAAAATAATAATTGGTCAAGGAAAAGTTGCAGGACTATGAACAAGTGCTGAACCTACAAAGTTGGGCACGTGCTTTTGCAAACTCAAGAGTAGGTGTAGGGCTATACTGCTACTTGGACTAGTCAATGACACTTGAGCGATGGAAACCTACCTGGGTTCCACTTGTGTGACATGCTTTTCAAGTTAGGCTCTACTGTAAGTTTGACTAGTTTACATTAGGCCATAGGAGTTTGAGCCATGGCTAAGCCTGGGGGACCCAATCAGTATCCTCTTATCTTGAGTAGTCTTTTCCTTTCTTTAGTATTATGAACACTTGTTTATGGTGTTTCTCCCTTAAAAAAACAAAGGCCATTTGAAACAAGGTATGGAAAAGATATGTTCCCCTAAGATTCTTTCATAACATGAGAATGATATCCGTATGAGCTTATTCTAATATATTGGTGGATATTTCTTTTAATGCATTTTGGCATGCATACATACATTGTAAGTCACATTTTCATTTTTAGCATTTCACTTGTTTCGTACATAAATGACTTGATGTTTTTCTTATTTCAAAATGATTCTATCTGAAGTCGAGGAGCCTCTGAAAACTCTTAAAAATGTGCATGGTACTTTCTAGTCTTATAACGGAAACAATAAACAACTCTTTGTTTATTTCCTTACAGCCCTTTATGATGTTGAGGATTTAATGGACATCTATATAAGTTGAGCCTTATGTGAGAAATTCTATTAGCAAGATAACCATTACACCCTAAGACTTAGCCATGCTAACTAGCCTTGGATTTTTCAGGCGTCTTCTTGTCTACTATGGCCTTTTTTTAATATAAAAATTGAGTTCTTTAAATGATACTTTTGGGCAAATTATTGCCAACATAACAATGGAAAATGACTTCTGTTATAGATTACTTTTTGAAGTGTTCAATTTGTAGAAATCATGGCTTAATACTCTGTCCTATAACTGGCATACATAATCTTGGCATTCTTGTTGAGCACCACTAGTTTTGTTGATTTAGGCAATAATTACTACTTCCACTATTTGCTAGACCTGGTGGGCTTATCCAAAACTTATAAATTAAATTAGGGAGTGCTAACATATGCTACTCTGATCCGTGCTATGAGGATTGCCACCATTGAATTGAATGGACTAATAGTGGAGCTTATCATTTACCATTCTATAGGAGGTTGATGGAGAGTGGATGAGGTACCTTCTTTTTCAAATGTTTCCCTTTTGTATGATTTGAAATTTTTATGATATCCCTTAGTTTCTTTTCGTTATGGGTTTTTAAGTATTTGCAAACTTTTCACACAAAGCGACGCTTCGTCCATGCTTTGGGACTCTAGTTTCCTAGGGTGAGGATTCTAACAGAGCCTTCAAAACCTTAGGAGAAGGCCTGATTCTTTGGCTATGGTATCGTTGTTTAGATGAAGTCACCTTTTTTCTTTTGGTAGAAGTTTCCAAACGTTTCCTTTTATATGATTTGAAACTTTTATGATATCCCTTAGTTTCTTTTGGTTAGGGGTTTCTAGGTATTTCACACAAAGTGACGCTTCGTCCATACTTTGGGACTCTAGTTTCCTAGGGTATGGATTCTAACAGATCCTTCAAAACCTTAAGAGAAGGCCTGATTCTTTGGCCATGGTATCATTGTTTGGATGAAGTCACCTTTCGTCTTTTGGTAGAAGTTTCCTTAACAATGTCCTAGTTTATGTAGGCTAACTTTCATCCATGGCAAAACCATGTTAACACCATCCATAACATGTAGGTGGCTCACGATTATATAGTGCGTCGTATTCTCTTGGAAGGTCCTTCTACCCTTGTTTGATATTTAGGAGAAAGGCTAACTACCTCGTTTATTAGCCAAATGCCACCTTATGTAGTCCAAGACTCGCCTTATTTAACATTTTATAATGCTATGCTGATGCAAGCCGTCTTAGAAGATATGCAATGAGAGAGATATTACATAGATTGTATAAAACACAGTGTCCTTGCCCTTTTCATAGGGAGGATTATAACTTTATTATATAATACTATGCATAGTGATTGTTTCTTTCCTTATTATGATGTGTAAAAAATATGTATGTTGCATTTGTTTAAGCCCCCATCCTAGAGCTTCATGTAAACTTAGCTTAAAAATCCATTTTAGAAAAATATTCCTATGTGCTCTAAATGGAATATCCTGAACTCCTGCTCCCTCAACTTTCAAAGGTGTAAGTTTTGCTTATATTCTTAGGCATATAGGTTTCTTAATCTTATTTATGGCTCGCTTTTTGCAATATTCTCATGAAAAATGACAACATTAGTTTGGGTTTGGAGGTTTTGGCACTATTGGTGTTAGATTTAATTGCACAACGACACAAGAGGGGGGTGAATTGTGTCTATCAAATTTTTTCGATTGTTTCAAAACACTCGTGAAAACTGTTTGGACTGCGTGTTTGGAATGAAGTAGAGACAAAGCTATTTGCGGAATTAACAAAGGAGACACAATATTTTTACGTGAAAAACCACCTCTGGGCCAATCGAGGTGTAAAAACTATGACATACCTTTGTAGGATTTTAACACACTTTCACTAGACAGGCCAAACACGTTACAAGTGTAACACACGTGACTCAGTCACACACGTCACTTGGTCTACCTCAAGACCTTCGTTACAAACACCACCTAACTTATTATACTCCGAGACCCTCATTACAACACCACGTCTAATGTCTCCCAAGACTTGGACACTCTCTTATCTCAATGATGGAAAACAGAAAAAGAAAAACATCTTACTTGAATGTTCCTAAACAAGCTGAATGTAAGGTTTAATACAATCCCTATTATGCCAATGTTGATGATTCGATTTAGCACTCACTTTGAAGGTTTTCTCTCAGAAAATTCAGACTTACAAAGACACTTTTTAACCCTTAGAAAATGTTGAGAAAACCTTAAGGGGAGAGGCAGTTTAAATAGCACGGTGCATGTGCTGCAAAAGTAGGGCAAAGAGAATTCCACTCCCACTCAACAACTTAGCAGTCAAGCCTCTGACAATCTCTCCACTTGATATTCTTCCCTTAAAGGACAGGATAAAATCTTTCAAAAAATCTTTCAATATTATTTTTAAAGAAAGAAACCTTTTTGGACTCTAGTACTAAAATCTCTCAATATTTTCTTTAAAGGAAGAAATCATTTTAGACTCAACTGACATAAGAAAAATTTGTTCTCATTATTTCAAGAAATTTGACAGTCAAAAAATCATTTTAAAATCTTGAAACTCGTTTTTATCTTTGATGTCAAAACACTGCAGACCTGACTTCTCAGAATATTCTGAGGTAATGTTCTGAAGCACTTAAAAACCTTTCAAAGCAAATGCTAAGTCAAGAACCTTCTAATTGGCATATTAACAAGAATCTAAAAATAAAACCAATACTAAGCCTAAGACTCTTCTTATCAGCTGGACTCCTTGCATATGTATCGACTTTGATGCTCCATGCTCATTCGAACTACTCCAAGTATTTTTCGAATTCTGTCTCAACACACAACTCAAGCACAATATATTGACTAGTACATTTAGATTGTTATCATCAAAACCTTACACATTAATTAGGTCAACAATTTTTCTCTTTTTGATGATGACAAACCAAATGACTGTTAGACGTCATCTATGATGGGGGCAAAGTACATTAATGCCAAAATAGTTTATTCAATCCGCACAAGAGAGAAAGCAAGAGTTGAGAAGTCAACTTTAAACTAGGCAAATCAATCGAAACGAGGCCACACTTATCTTCCCCCTTTTGACATCATCGAAATGGATTAGTAGGCCGAAAGTTGGAATCCAGTGTGGATGTAATCACCAGTAAAGCAGTAATACTGGAAATAATAATGATACACTCAAGTGTTTGGTACAGTAATAATATTGGCCATCCAACTCACGCACAAACAAGTAACACATGTAACAAGCAAAGGCATAAACGCATAAATGCATAAACCATCCAGGAACATTCACAAACCACTACCAGTCACATACATAACCAAGTGTTTAAAAAGTAGTATTGGAAACAGGGTAAGGAGCAGAGCCAAGTGGAGGAAGGTGGAGGTGAAAATTTGGCTGAGAGGGCAAGAAAGGCACTCAGTAGATCCTCGTGACGTTTTGCATTAAGAGTCTTTTCCTCTGGAAGCGCTTGCTTTACTTTAGCTATCTCCCCCTTCAATGTGATCTGATCCTACAACAGTGTGTTAATGGTAGGAGCACTGGATGTAGAGGCTTTACTAGAAATAGGGCCAAGGGGTGTTTGGAGCCCCTGTTCTGAAGCTGCACTACCGCCCTTTGTTACCTTGAACCCACACCCAATCAGGGTACTTTTGCCAATTTCATCACTGACCTGGAAGCCTACTCTTTTCTGTAAGGGATGTGGCGGCTTTACTAGAAATAGGGCTAAGGAGTGTTTGGAGCCCCTGTTCTGAAGCTGCACTGCCGCCCTTTGTTACCTTGAAGCCACACCCAATCAGGGTACTTTTGCTAATTTCATCACTGACCTGGAAGCCTACTCTTTTCTGTAAGGGAATCCTAAGCTCTTCAAACACTGAAGTCAGCAAGAACCCATATCCCATGTCATAATCCTTGATCGTGTTAGCAATTCTCCCAATATGGCTAATCATAATTGCGGGCAAGTTAATTTGCTCACCTTAATTTAATAAATCAGTGTAACACATGTCAATGGGATCAGCAAGGTTGCATCCCTATTCTCGGGGAACAATATTCTTAATCACAAACCAAAATAATAATCGATGCAATGGCATCATTTTCCCCTTTCTCACAGACCGGGACACAGTGAGATGGGGCTTTTGGGCCAGTCTTTAGGTCAATGCCAACAATCGCTCATCACCAAGCACGCTTTTGTCCTTATATACATACATATCAAAACCTTCAGATGACACCCCAAGTAACTCACCTAGCTCTCTGGCATCAAATCGTACTTCATAACCATTAACTGTGCTTGTCACCACTTCGTTGGTGAAACATAGTTCACATAGAACTCAACCAAGTCTGGAACCAAACACCCTCTCTTAGTATCTGTTAAACAAGTCCAACCATCTCTGAGCTTCCAACTTCTCTAAGAACACCCTTAACCCTTGTTCCTGAAAGTATGACACCTTAACCACCTTTCCCTGAACCATAGATTTTTGGAGAAAGTGCTGATATCTCTCAGCAAGTGCCATGTTCTTCTTAACTTTCTTTTTATTTGGTTCATCAGATTCTTTAACCAGTATTGACACTTGTTCTGGGGCAGCCCATTTCTGGGCAACTTTCTTGGATGGAACTGGTTTAACGGGTGTTTTGGTGGGTGTTTTGGCATATGTTTTGGTGGATGTTTTGGTAGATTTGGGGGCCAATTTTTTCTTCTGACGAGACTTTCAACTCTTTCTTCTGGCAAGAACAGTACAATAGGAGGACTTGAATTTCGAGTTCGAGGTCGTGGTAGGGGTGCAGCTAAAGGTACGTTAGGTGAAGTGGTAGTTTTTATTTGACGTGTAACGGTCAGTTTGGGCGTTGTTTGGGGCTTAGTTGGGACAGTTTTTTTGAACCACAAAATAGGTTCATCCTCATCACTATCCTCAACATCTTCAATGACAAATTTATTGCCAACATGCTCAACATCAAATTCTTTAGACTTTCCAACTGACTCCACCTCAAGTCCCCCTAATCTCGAGTCGGCCACAACCGGATCATATACCATTATCTCCCATCCCATAATTAGGTGTACCGTAGGTATTACACCATAATTCAAACCCACTGATTTTAGGTCTAAAATCTTCAAGAACTCAAAAATAGAAGGAGGAATCGAAAAAGTGGGAGAGGGTGTGTTTTCCATACCCATTGTGACCACTTGTGGCGATGGAAGCACTGGTGATGCTCCCTTAGTACTCATCCAATTTCCTTCCCTTTTTCTTGATAATCGCTCTTGTAGTGATCTTGAGTAGAAGTCTTGCGTTTGGAGGATTCTCAACCGCCACAAGTTCTTGCCATCTTGAGGATTTGGGAGGAGTTGGAGTTGGGGTTTAAGTGGGTTTAAGGAAGGAGAGAGAAATCGGGTTCTTTGTGTGAGAGAGAGAGAGAGAGAGAGAGAGAGAGATGGACGGATGGGTTATAAAGAGAGAGAGTGGAGGTTTTTTAATGTTTGAAATGAGTGGCCCAAAAATCGAGGGGGTTATGGATAGAGAATGTTTGCATGCAGCACATCATTATACATTAGGTAGGCCATAAATTGTAGGTTAGGTGTAATAAAGAAAAATTCAATTTCCAACATTCCTTTAATAATGCCACTTAGTCAGCACATGATACAAATAGTGGTCAAATCTGTTCCTAGAGCCTGTTTTTATAGTTAAAAGTTCAGTGTCTCATGACACTAAGGGTAATATCATTAGACCTCAATGAGTGTCAGCATGTTACATTCCACACATAAGCCAGTAAAAGCACAAAAATTAAATGCATCTATTGGAACAATTTATTTGGCCTAAAAACCCTTAAATAGCCAATCATTATGGGTAAAGATGTCTGCAATTTATTTATCAGTGGCACAAAAATTTATTGAAATTAAGCCCTTTTCAACATTGTCTCTCAAGAAATGATGACGTATGTCAATATGCTTAGTCCTTTTATGTTAACATGAATTTTTGGCAATGTTAATTGCACTTGTGTTATCACAAAATATAGGAATGCATCCCGTGTCAACAGAAAAGTCCTTGAGTTGTTGCCTTATCCACAACAATAGGGCACAACAAGAAGTGGCTTTTACACACTCGGCTTCTGCTGTAGACATGGCAACAGAGTGTTGTTTCTTGGTTGCCCAAGAAACCAAAGAGGGTCCAAGAAAATGAGCTACACTTGAGGTGCTTTTTCTATCAACCAAGAATCCCGCATAATCCGCATCCGCATACCTATGAGATCAAAATTGCATCCTCGAGGATACCATAAAGTTAAGTCTGAGGTGTGTTCCAAATATCTCAAAATCCATTTTACAACCTTCAAATGTGTTTCTTTAGGATTTGACTAAAAACAAACTCACAAACAAACACTGAAAACAATGTCGAATCTACTGGCGGTTAGATATAGAAGCAACCCTATCATATACCTATAGAATTTCTCCTCAACTGATGAACTCCCATCATCCACAACCAACCTGGTTGAAGGAGAGATGGATGTGTCTATGAGCTTAGCCGATTCAATTCCAAACCGCTTAATTAACTCCTTGACATATTTTTGTTGATGTATCATAATTCCATTTGAGGTTTGCTTGATTTGTAAGCCTAAAAAAATAATTAAGCTCGCCCATCATGCTCATCTCAAACTCACTCCTCATCAATTTTGAAAATTCATCACATAAATCACTGTTGGTTGCACCAAATATAATGTCATCGATATATACTTGAATAATTAATAGATGTTCCCCCTTTGATTTGAGAAACAAGGTATTATCAACCTTGCCCCTTTGAAAACCATTATCAATTAGAAATTTTGACAAGTGTTCATACCAAGCTCTAGGAGCTTGTTTCAAACCATAAAGAGCCTTGTCAAATTTAAACACATGGTTAGAAAAATCATGATTTTCAAAACCAGGGGGTTGGCTTACATACACCTCTTCCTTAAGGTATCCGTTGAGGAATGCACTCTTGATATCCATTTGGTACAGCTTGATCTCCATGTGGGCTGCGAAAGCCACTAAAATATGGATAGCCTCGATCCTTACAACAGGTGCAAATGTTTCCTCATAATTGATCCCCTCTTCTTGATTGCAACCCTGAATCACTAGCCTAGCCTTGTTTCGAGTTATTGTTCCGAACTCATCCAGTTTGTTCTTGAACACCCACTTGGTCCCAATCATGGATATATCCTTAGGTCGTGGTTCCAGGTGCCAAACCTTGTTCCTTTTGAACTGATGAAGCTCCTCTTACATAGCATTAACTCAGTCAAAATCTGCAAGAGTTTCATGAACATTTGTTGGCTCAATGTTAGATAAAAAGGCATAGAAGGCACAAAAATTTCTAAGTTTGGATCTGGTTTGCACCCCTGTGTTAATATCAGACATAATCTAGTCAAGAGGGTGTGAGCTCTGGTGCGTCCAGGGTCGTGGAATCAATGGATCCATAGACACGTTTGACAATCTCCCCTGGATACTTGATGAAACGGGTTCTAAATCTGTTCTGGAGCCTGTTCCCATATCAGTTCAGGAAGGATTAGGTTAAGTGGGCCGATTCTATTTCAAATCAGGTTCAGCAATGCTTTTCCCTAACTGGTTTGCTCCCTGATCACCTTCCACACTATCAGATCCAGAACTTGGTTCACCTTCAGGAGCCTTATTGTTATCTACCATGGAGCTTTGAGTGAGTGAGAGGTCTTTTCTCACAAGACCAAGTTCGAGCTCTTCTTCCTGTTTATCACGCTCAATCAAGGAGTTAGTTTCATCAAACAGTACATGCACACTTTCCTCAACACACGAGGTTCTTTTGTTAAACACTTTGCATGCCTTACTGTATGAGGAGCGCCCTAGGAATATGGCTTCATCACTTCTAAGGTCGAGCTTTCCCAAGGGTTCCTTCCCATTATTGTGCACATAGCATTTGCAACCAAACACCCTTAAGTGTGTAATATTGGGTTTTCGTCCCTTGAAAAGTTCATAAGGAGCCTTGTTAAGTATGGGTCTGATCATGCATCTATTAATAACATAGCATGATGTGTTCAATGCTTCTGCCCAAAAGTTTCTAGGAAGACCACTAGCAATCAGCATAGTCCTAGTCATGTCTTCTAGAGTACGATTTTTACGCTTTACCACCCCATTCTGTTGAAGTGTTGTGGGGGCAGAAAAATTATGATCAACACCGTGTTCATTCCAATATTCAATAAAGCTAGAGTTTTCAAACTCTTTGCCATGGTCAGACCTAAGACTCACCAATGAGTGTCCCACTCTCTTTTCAATTTTCTTAAGAAGCACAAGAAACTTTTCAAATGATTCATCCTTCGATACTAAGAATAGAGTCCAAGTGAAACGAGAGTAATCATTCACTATAACAAATACATACCTCTTTCGGCCTCTACTTGTGATCCTCATAGGACCACACAAATCAACATGTAGTAGTTCAAGAGGTCAGGAAGTGCTAACATAGTTCTTTGACTTGAAAGAAGTCCTAACTTGCTTTCCTCTAGCACAAGCGTTGCACACCTTATCATCATCGTACTTGATAGAAGGTAGTCTGACAACTAGGTCCTTGGAAATGAGTTTATTCAAAAGAGAAAGGCTTGCTTGTCCTAGCCTCTTGTGCCAAAGCATAACATCATTATCAAGAGCACTCAAACAAGTCAAATGATTTTGGGGAAGTGAAAGAACACACGCTTTATATACATTGTTGTATCGCTTCCCCCTCAACATAACATCACTAGATTTGATATTGGTAGTCAAGCATTGATCGGAAGAGAAACCAACGTGATTACCTCTATCACATAATTGAGACACACGTAGCAAATTATGTTGTAAACTGTCTACCAAATACACATTATCAATAGAGTGAGAGAGTGATTTACCTATCTTACCTACACTGATAATTTTTCTAGATTTCCCGTTTCCAAATACCACTCTCCCTCCATCAAAGGCTGTAAGTGAGAAGAAGTTTGATTTATCTCCTGTCATGTGCCTTGAGCAACCACTATCCAAGAACCATAGTTGATTACCTCGTCTCACTTTAGCCTACAAAACAGCTGAGTGTTAGTCTTAGGAACCCAGATATACTTGGGTCCCATTTTCTTTGACATGCAGGTTAACTCATCTTTTCTAATCCACATTTGTTTAATATACAATGAGTTTCTCTCCACAGCCCTTTTTCTCAAAGAACAAACATAGCGATAATGCCTAGTTTTTTCACAGTGAAAACAGATTATATTTTCTTAAAGTCCAAGATATTTTTTGTTTACTAGCCTAGTAACATGCTTATTCACCCATCCTAGTCCCTTTCTGCTTCGGCTATGGTGAGTGTTAAGCCAGTTAAGCGCTTCTGAAGAACTATTCCAATGCTTGTTCTGAGCGAGGTCAGATTCGGCCTTATGAGCCCTTTCACACAGCTGGTTGTTTTCACTCACCAAGGATTCTAGTCTAAGTTTCAGGTCTAGGGACTCACTTTTCAGCATAGAGAGATCTGTGTTAAACACTTCCTCTTTTGTGTTCATAAGGTCCTTAAGCGTGTCAAGGTCTTCACATAGGGCAAGGGCCTTTTCTTCTACCTTAAGTTTCTCACATTTGAGGATTTCATTGGCGTGTTCAAGTTCTAGTTTATTCCGTTCAAGCATTCTAACATCCTTTTTTAATTCAGAGCAAACATCTTTAAGCATGCAATTTTCAGCAGTTATTGTCTCACATTCATCCATTAACGGTAAATAATAATTTCACAACTTTAGCTTTGTCTTATCCTTGAGTTGGAACAAGCTTTCGATCGATTCAAGATCTGATTCGGACTCACTTCTGGCTATAAGGGCTTCTATAACTTCTTTCTCTTAAGACTCCTCTTCTTCCCCTAAAGTTTCACCCCAGGCTGCCATCATTGCCTTAGTGAAATGCCTTGAGGAGCTGCTCTGTTAGGGCCTCTTACTACGATTTCGAAACTGTTCTGACCCCTGTTCTTCCTTCTGCATGGGGTAGTTCTTCACAATGTGATCGAGTTTTCCACATCTGAAGCACCCCGAATGCTGATCATGATCACTATTCTGTGCCTTGTGGGTACTTCCTTTCTTGATGTTCCCTTCAGCCTTCTTGAAGAATTTCTTGGGCTTTCGAGTTACCATGGCTATCTCTTCAATATCCAAGTTTGAATCATCACTCTCCAAAGCCTTTAGAGCAAGGCCTCGTCTTTCCTTGTTTCTTTCTTCACCTGGGAGCCTCTCCTTTGAAGGTTTCCAATGAGCTCTTCCAAGGAGATCTCGTTCATCTTCTTTGCTTCCTAGATGGCTGTAACTTTTGTTTCCCACGATTGAGGCAAAAATCGTAGGATCTTCTTACCAATTCTTCGGTGGTAAAGGATTTTCTTAATAATTTCAACTCATTGGTGATGTGGGTAAAACAAGTGTACATATCTATCACAGTCTCTTTAACGCTCATTTTGAACAGCTCATATTTTCTCATTAACAGCTCGATCCTGGACTGTTTGACCTGGTTGGTTCCTTCATGGGCTACACGGAGGGCATTCTGTATCTCCTTTACGGACTCACACTCTGAGATACGAGTGTACTCGTCTGGTCCAAGGCCAAAGTACAGCAGCTTCTTGGCCCTAGCGTTTTTCTCCATCTTTTTGAAATCATCCGAGTTGAACTCGTTTGACTTCTTAGGGATGGTCATGCCATCTTCCGTGATCTTCATTGGAATGTAGGGACCATTCTCAATGATCATCCATAGCTCGTAGTCATCAGCCTAAATGTAATTCTCCATACGATTCTTCCACCAGTTGTAATGTTGTCTATTGAAGCATGGTAGCCGAGTCATGGATTGACCCTTCAAAATTCCTTGTGGTGCACTCATCTTTTCAGGATCTCTCAAGGTGTTAACCTAGGTTTGAGAACTCTGCTCTGATACCACTTGTTAGATTTAATCGCACAAGGACACAAGAGGGGGGTGAATTGTATCTATCAATTTTTTTCGATTGTTTTAGTACACTCGTGAAAACGATTTGGACTGCGTGTTTGGAGTGAAGCAGAGATAAAGCTAATTACGAAAATAATAAAGGAGACATAATATTTTTACGTGGAAAACCACCTCTGGCCCAACTGAGGTGCAAAAATTATGACCTATCTCTGTAGGATTTCAACACACTTTCACTAAATGGGCCAAACACGTTATAACTGTAACACACGTGACTCAGTCACACATATAACTTGCTAACTTAGTCTACCTCAAGACTTCATTACAAACACCATGTAACTTAGTCTACCCAGAGACCCTCATTACAACACCATGTCCAATGTCTCCCAAGACTTGGACACTCTCTTATCTCAATGATGGAAAAGAGAAAAATAAAAACATCTTACTTGAGTGCTTCTATACAAGCTGAAGGTAAGGTTCAATATAATCCCTATTATGCCAATGTTGAAGACTCGATTTAGCACTCGCTTTAAAGGTTTTGTCTTAGAAAATTCAAACTCACAAAGACACTTTTTAACCCCTGGAAAACCTTGAGAAAATCTTGAGGGGAGACACGGCTTAAATAGCATGGTGTATGTGCCGTAAGAGTAGGGCAAAGAGAATTCCACTCCCACTCAACAACTTAGCAGCCAAGCCCTTGACAATCTCTCCACTTAATATTCTTCCCTTAAAGGATAGGATAAAATTTTTCAAAAAATCTTTCAATATTATTTTTAAGGAAAGAAACCTTTTTAGACTCTATTACTAAAATCTCTCAATATTTTCTTCAAAGGAAGAATCTTTTTAGACTCAACTTACACAAGAAAAATTTGTCCTCATTATTTCAAGAAATTCGACAGTCAAAAAATCATTTTAAAATCTAGAAACTTATTTTTGTTTTTGATGTCAAAACACTACAGATCTGACTTCTCAAAACTGTTCTGAGGCAATATTCTGAAGTATTTAAAAACTTTTCAAAACAAACACTAAGTCGAGAACCTTCTAATCGGCATATTAACAAGAATCTAAAAATAAAACCAATACTAAGCCTAAGACTCTTGTTATCAGCTGGACTCCTTGCATGTGTATCAGCTTTGATGCTTCATACCCATTTGAACTGCTCCAAGTATTTTCTGGATCCTGTCTCGACACACAACTCAAGCACAACATATTGACTCGTACATTTGGATTGTTATCATCAAAACCTTACACACTAATTGGGTCAACAATTGGATACGGAAATTTGGTTGGCTCTAGGATGGCCACTTTGTAGTCCTTAGGATGAACAAAGTAGCTCTGCCTCCATCTATGATTTAAGTGACTTTGATGTCACTTCCTGTCCTTTGAACGATCAAAGTGTTTTTGGAATATGATAACGCTACTCTGGCCTTTATTAAGTGATGCCTTTCTAACAAAGAAGTTCTTGTATGAATTCTTCCTATTTTCTAGGATCATAACCAAGACCTTCTCTATTAAAAGGTATATACTAAGAACCAACCAATTTATCCAGATTTTCTTATCCCTCTATAAGTTTCAAGATTGATGTGTTAAGATCTTCACAATGTTTTCTTCGCTCAGCTATCTCCTTTTACATAATCTTAGATTTTAGTGTACAACTCATTAGAAAACTAAAATGATGATGATTTCCTTCCTTAAATCTTTAAAATCATTTTTTAGGGACTCGATTTTAAAAAGATGAATTTTCAGAATTTTTAACACTTATCCCATGCATAGTGATCTCAACCAAATCATCTTTTGATAATAAGAGTTAAATTATGTATCTTATAGGATTTATCTTCCACAATTTGCTCTAATTAGTGTTTGCCATTATACAAGTGTTAGACATTGATTCTTTATCATTGTTGTCGTTATTTCTCCATATAACTGTCATGGCCTTCTTACCTTTGCCCTTGAAATTTTTCTTTCACCTTTCTTTGCTTGGAGAGGCAGTCTCTAGCCATGTGCCTTGGATAATCACAACCAAGTTGAATGGTAAAGTTAGCTTCACGAATCTAAAAAGAAGATTTATTATCCCTGTAGACCTTTGAAGTTGACCCTTTGTGAAATAAGTTCCTAATGTCAAGCTATTTTTTTTCTTAAGCATCTTCTCGACACCCTTGGCCAACGTTCTCAATGTCTCTTTAGCCATATCTTCACAATTGTCAGTATTTTAATCTTTTGGGTCGTTGCCTATGGCTTTTAAGGCTAAACCTCTATAAGATGGTTCCTTTCTTTGTTCTTAAAGATAAATCTTGCGTGTTAAAATCTTTCCTGCTAGATAATTGAACATCAAAGTTTTAGATTTTGAGCCTTTTATTGCAATGAGCTAATGCCTTTAGGCCTCCATTTGTTTCTAGCCAAACTTTGAAGCAACTTGCTCACCATCTCTTCATTTGAGCATATTTTGCGCAGAAATTTAAGGTTGTCAGTAGACATAACATACATATTTGTAACACCTTCATTTGAAAGCATTTTGAGTATCTCATATTATTGCACATAACGGTTGATTTTAGACTCTTTAACTTGACTAGTTCCTTCATAGGTGGTCACCAACGTGTTCTATACTTTGTATGTTATTTCACAGTCAGAGCCATGATTAAACTTATTGGCACCTAAAGCACAAACAAAATTTGTACAACCCTTTAATTTTTTGAAACTCTTGCATGCTCTTCTTGAGTAATAGTCCTCAATGAACTTTCCAGCATTTCACCACCAAGTAGGTGAATTATCTTAATTAGCCCATTTAAGGCTATATTCCATGGCTCATAGTCCTAATCCTTGATAAAGATATCCACAGTTTCTTTCAATGTACAAAGTTAGTACCGCGGAACAAGGAGTTCGAGTAAATGAATGAGCCACCTTGATCATTGTCTGTATTTCTTATGGAAGCTGTGATTTACTCACTTTGATGGTGAGGTCAAGCAAGAGGCAAGACTAGCTTTGATACCAATTGTTGGTCTCAAAATAGTGGTAAACAACGTAGAAGGAGTAAATAAGGAGATAGATTAAAGTCCCAAATTGAAGCGTTGACACTAAAGAAAGTGTATAAGAACACATAAGAGACGTTAAAAGTAAAGAGTCAGAACCTTTGAGTAGAGATAGAAGAGTAGAAAGTAAAATACATATTTGTTGTTTACAAAGTTAACCTCTTAATAGCACTATGTCTCTGCCTATGGCTCTGGCTTGGGATTAAACCACTTTAGTTGACTCTCATTGAGTTACATATCAGTTGTCTCACCACCCTTGCATTTTTAACTTGGTTGTACTTATAAACTTCTCGCATCCATAGGACCACAGATGTTGAAATACTAGCCATTAGAAAGCTTTTTAAATTTCTTTCCAATGGCCAGTAAGCTACTCAGGTTCTTGAATGTTGTCTTACAATTTGCGAATGTGTTATTTGCCTTAGGAACGACCACTTCAGGTTTGGCTTCATATTTCTTAAGCATGCTTAGCTTCAGAGAGCATTGAATGTCGTACCCATTGGCTACCTTAACAGAGAAGGCGCATCAAGCTTTTTCAAGGTTGTGATGTTGACAACTTTTATTTTAGACATTTTGATATGAATTACTGACACTTAGATTCCTAAGTTCGATAATAACTCTTTTTAGGCCCCTGCCTTTTCAAAACTAAATCTGGGATACCTATATTTTTAGACAACCAATTTTTAGGTCCTTTTTCTTATTATTTTAGTCCTTGAACTTTTAGAAATTGCAGCATAGTCCCTGGAATAGAAAAAATGTGCAAATAAGCTGTTTTTAGGGGTTTTTTCAAGAAATATGCTTGTTTCAACCAATTAAGCTTTTTATAATGACCTTACTAGTACTAGTTATCACAATCTGCTACTTACATCTCAGATATTATAATTTATGTGGTTATAGGCCCACTATACTTAGCAAAATAATTAAAACTTAATTAGAGTGTTTTGACTGTTATTTTTACTTAGTTGATGCTAGACTCCAGCATTCCTTTAGCTTCCGGTTTACAAAGATTGCTAATCTCGACTCCACCTTCCTTAGATCAGGCGTAACACATATCTGTTCTGTTTCCTATCCCAGACTATAGTCACTAATTAAGTTTTTAATCTGTTTCAAGGATGGTGAAACTTTAATCAAGAAATTATAATATTTAAGATATAGGGTACAATTGAATAACGTTCCCTATTAGGAAACTTATTTTATTGAAAGCTTGAAAGTGGAAATATTACAATGGAAAGCTTTGAAGAGGGACTTAAGCTAAAATCATTAGAGATGCTTGCTCACAGAGAATTAGAGAATCCTAACTTCTCTTTTTGGTTAAGAATGCTCAAATGATCGTATCCCTTCTTAGCACTCGAGCTCTCCCTTTATAGAGGGGATGTGGTATATAGGATGCCCTATTGGCTACAGTACACACTGATTTTTCACATGGCTATAGTATATATTGGCTTTTCATAGAGCTATAGTACATACTCTATTTTATAGACCTGATACTTGTTAAAATAGTATAATAATGGGGCAGCCATTTTTCAGAGCTTTTAATGATGTCAAGACTACTCATCATTATTGAGATTCTGCGTGCCTTCATCTCTAATTATATTTTCCAGACCATCATTATTTGGATAATCATTAAAATCTTCATCAAGTTGCTTAAGACGCTCTGGATCCCCTTTTTTAAATAATTCAAGGAGATATTTCTTTCCTTTTGCTGATAAGAATTTTCCAACTCCAACGTCAAAGAGATAATCAAAAATATCTTCTGACACTGCTCCTTCCACCATCATGTATTCTTTAAACTCATTAACATAGGCAAAAGTAGTGTTTCCACAATGCATTAACGTTTTTTCTGGTACAATTAATGCCCAACATTATGATAGATGTTGAAAAATCTAATGGCTCTTGCTAAAGCAGGATCAGTAATTAATTCTCGTCGTTTACGAACCCATTCTTATCGTTGATCATAGGGATCGTCGTAATCAATGATCTGAATAAGATAATGAGTTGGTTGGCTTTTTCATTTTCATATTCGATTAATGCACCATACACTTCCAAATTTAAACATCCACTAACTGGAATTTTCGTTGGACCTTCAGCAGATGTAACGATCCACTGGATTCTTCGGAACATGTATTACTGAAATTTCATTAGTCTTGAGAAAAATGGGAACTTTGGATTCGGAATTTCTATAAAGTCAAGTACCATCTCGTATTCCCAAACTTTAATGATAGGGTCATTTGGAGATATTAAATTTGCTGAGAAACTAATACCATCAACTCCAAACTTGTCGGGAAAGTAGATAGTTGTACCCCAAGACTCCTAAATATCATATGAATAATGATGATAAAAGTTTATGCAGACTGCATACCATTCATTGAATCATTTTTTTGGAACATGAGAGCTTATTTTTTTCTTAAATATCATAAGGATACCGTAGGTAATTAACTTGTAACTCTAGAAGGAAAAATTTTTGGGCTATTAGGTAGGCTATAGATAATAGACCAAAATGTGATCTATTTTTTGTATGAAATTCCAAATTATCAATAAGGACTCTACTAGAAGGAGAAACATGTTCTAGTAGGAATGGCATTTCATTATGGATTTCCTCCTTTTCTGGTAGGAGGTCGGCTTTGATGATCATCATTGACGAGTTCTCTAGTTAAACTGTCTGTCAGAGAGTTCTTCGATCCCTATATATGTTCAATAGAGAAGGAAAACTGGTTAAGCCATAATTGCCAACACAAGAGTCGCTCTGGCGCTTGCATATTTAATAAATTCTTTTTCACAAAACTAAGTATTCCTTTGCAATAAGTTTGAATAAAAAAAGGTTTTGAAAAAGATTAAGAACTTTTCAATTCTCCTTATGACTGCAAGGATTTCTTTTTTCATCTTGGGATAGTTGCATTCTGCCTTATAAAGCTTCCACTGTAATATTTACAGAGTTTTTCTTCTTCTTTGATTTTGAGTACCGCACTCTAGTGTTCATTACTAGCATCTGTCTCAAGAACTAAATCATCTCCTTCATTAGGCAAAGGAAGATTTTTACACATCTTTTTGAAGTTTTAAACAATCTTGGTATCATTAGTGGTCCATGTCCAACTTACTTCTTTCTTAAGTTTCTGTTGCAATGGCTTTCTTAGTCTAGCCAAATCTTTAATGAAATCTAAAGTATAGGTAAGGCATCTAAGAAACCTTTTTAGTTGTTTCCTATCTTCGATCTTTTTAGAAAAATTCTCTATTTTTTCTAGAATATACTTTCGTAGGATGATTTGTCAAGCTTTTATCTCTAGACCTAAGAATTCAATTTTTTGTTCCAAATAAATGCATTTGTTTTTTCCAAGTATAATACCATGATTAATGCATCTTTGGGTAATAGCTAAGATATTATCTTTATACTGTTCTATGATTTTGGAAAAGACAAGGATATCATTGATGTAAACTAAACAACAATGATTAAGGTCTTTGAAGATGTTATCCATTCTTCTTTAGAATATTTGATGTGTATTCTTTAGATCAAATGGCATTACATCCATTCGTAATGTCCTTGTGGGGTACTAAATGCAGTTAAGAGAATACTTTCCTCATTCATTTTTTATCTGCCAATAACTGCTTTTCCAATCCATTTTTGAGAACCAAGAGGCGCCTTGAATTCTATTGAAAAGGATTGTTTTGTTAGGAACGAAATAACCATCAAAGGCAGTATTATCATTAAGTTTTTCATAATTGATTACCATTTTTGCTTTTCCTCTTTTTTCTTCTGCTTGATTTCTTACCATGAAAGCAAGGCTAGTGTGAGGACTCTTGCTATTCCTGATTAATCCCTTATATAGAAGTTCTTTAATTTGTTTATCAAATTCTTGAATATTCTAGCGTGTATATATCATTTTGCTTGACTCGATTAATAATGTTGGGAATTGACAGAGTGGTTTTAGCAAATGTCTTATCTTTATCGCAAAACTTTAGAGAATTGTCTGAGTAGAGTTCTTTGCATAATTTTTCTTATTGTTCGACAATCTGCTCTTTAATAGATAACTCGAGTAATGAAACTGTTAATGCTATCTCTCGTTGTGTGGGCATTACCTTCTCACCATGCTGGCTGTGTGTAACTTTAATTTTTTGATGAGTGTAAGCCTTACTCAATTTTTTAATAGGAACTAAGTGACCATTGATTGTAAATATTATTTTATTTATGGTCTATGTGCATGGAGAATATAATCTCTGAAAATTATTTTCAATAATCATATCATGAGATGGTTGACCAGTAGCCCATAGAATTCGTATAATGCATTGCACTCCTCCTAATTCTATGGCTAACTCTTCTATGGCTTCATTGTGACTCATAATACTATTATCAACTATCCTCATTTGTAAAGACTTTTTAGCTCTCTTCCATATAAATTCTAAAAATAATGATCTTTTTCCAAAGCATGCAAAACAACTACTATTTATGTACGCATACAACTCATGTTTATTATATCTCTCTAAGCATACCTTTATTGGGATATAGATGCTATTAGGATTTGTGTTGGTGACTTCATAGTATATTTTCAAAGTCATATTTTTGACTAATTCATCCTCATAAATTGGTTCACTAACAGTTCTAGCTTTTACCCAATGACCTTTCTTTCTAGACTCATACTTCGATCTACACTGGGTCTTACAAATTCAAAACTCATTCTACTCATTTCACTGGTCATACTAATTGTATCATCTTCTTTAAGCTCTTCTTTAGCTAATGAAGATCCTTCTCTCCAATCTGATCTTGTACTCATGCTTCTTAATAATTGGGGTTTAATGGTGATTTTACCCTCCTCATCCATTTTTATTATATTTTTCTTATTGATATTTTTAGGGCTGGCAAAGCTAGATATCTATGAATGATCGATTTTTATCTCCTGAGGATTGGACTTAATCCCCTGGATCTTTTGCATAGGGGTAGAACTTTCAAATTTTTTTGCTTCTATTATTGTTACCTTAGTCTTTGGATCTATTGTATTATCTAATTTATAGATAATTTTCCAAAATATCCTTAAAGGATATCCTCCTCTTTTCATGTTCATCCTAACTATTTTTATCTTAAGAGATAAAAAGTTTTTAGCAAATTCATCATTTAGACTCACATAATATCCTGGTCGGTAATTGAATACTACTGATCCATTACATAAATTGGTCTTTATCCCGGTGATAATTTGATTCTTAAATTTGATATGCCTAATGTCATAGAGTAAAGCATAAAGATCAATATCTTTGCCATAATATTGTAATAGAATGATTTGAACTTGGATATTTCTAACATGGATATACCTATACTTTCTATCTTTGTTATGCTTAAGGATATTTTTCCAATTAATGAGATTAACTTCTCCAACATCATGCTCACAATCCTTTATCTGTAGATCTCCTTCCATCATTTCACATACGTATTTGCTTTTTAGTTGAAAGATGAAATTTTTTTATGGATCATGTTTTTGTGGATTATGGGAAGAACTCAATCTCCTTGGACTTCCTCATGATCGTTGTCTACTACAAACTCTTCTCTTTGAAGATCACCGAGGCTAACCGAGCTATTCTCCATCATATAACTTGTTTCTTCATAATCAATTCCTTCATATTCATTGTCCAATATAATTTCAACAATCCTTTTGTTATTATTCAGGGCTAGGTCTAATGCTTCATCTTCACTAAGCTCAACATAATATAAGTTTCCCAAGGTTTCAATAAGCTTGTTATTCTTCCAATTTTTGTATTCATTAGCATAATGCCCTACTTCTTCGCATGCCCAGCATTTGCAATTATTTTTTCCTACAGGACAATAAGCGGCTTTCCTAAAAAATCTTTGTTTTTGAGGACTTGGCTTGATATAATGTTTTCGCTTATATTTCTCTCCCCGTTGCCTATTAAAGCTCTTTTTCTTATAAAATTTTCTTTTTCTTCTCCTTTCAGGTTCTATTCCCCATTGGTGAGGCAAATCCCAACAAGTTAGAAACTGCTTCTTAATTTTCTTCTGCTTTTGGAGATCAAGACATTGATCATTGATCTATTTTCTTAGATAAGAGATTCTCGAACCAAGGGTGTCAATGACATTTGTTCATTCAAGCCATGCAATGTATTTTTCATTAATTATGAAATTTATTGGATATGACAATTTATCATGGAATATACCAAAATTAGTTTCATTATGCCTAATTTTGCAATAATATTGACTAAATTCAGCAATATAATTTTTCAGATATCTCATATCCCATAATTCTATATTATTAATCTTTCTCTGCCATTCTCTTATCTTTTCTTCATAATCAAGTTTAGCTCCTATAAACTCAGTTTCAATTTCGTTACATAAATTTTTGAACATTGCAGTTGATGTTTCCATCATTCTTGATGTATTTTTACCATCTTCAGTTAATTAATCATACCAGTCAGCTTTACAATGCCAGAAAAGCTATGCTCAATATAGTTTAGGAAATTGGCAGTAGTCTATGTAGTATTGAGGTTTAAAATACTATTCATGCCTCTTTTTCAATGTTCAAATATTTCTTCTCTATTTCGAGTTTCATCGATATTTAAGATATATCCAGTTTGACTAATTGAAGTAAGGCCAATTGCTTCATGAGTTATAGTTTTCCTTGGGATAAACCCAAAGGAAAAGTTAGTTGTACGTCCTATCGAAACATACCTAGGTCTTATGAAATGAGTATTTCTTCTAGAAGGTTCCTCAAATTCTTTAGATTTAGGAACAACATTGTTAATGAGATTGGTCTCTATTTCACCTAAGTTGAATTCTTCTCTAATTTCATTAATCTCATCTTTAGCAGTCATTTATTTTTTATCCAGTTTTCTTCTAAAGATAACGCATTAAGATCATCAAGTTTAATAAGGTTCATCTGCTAATATATTTCTTCTTCTAATTAAACATTATTTTACTATACATGTTGAGAGAATTCTTCAATTTCTATTTATATCCGATATGAATCACTTTAAAAGCTTTTGCGAGGTAGGAGAACTAGCTGCATAAATCCAAATGGTCATTTCTAGCTTTGAAACTAGCGACATATATGAACATCAGTTAACTCTTTTCTTATTGCCTTAAATCAAGTTAAATTACATGAACACAAGTTAAATCAAGTTAAATTACATGAACATAAAATCAATTCCTTGCGGTTTCTTATGACACCTTTTAGGTATAAAATAGAGCTCTCTAACCTAGATAAATAAATAAAAGAAGATATAACAATAAACTAGTTTCCAGGACATATTCAACACTTTAATTCTTTAACAAAACATGACACTTTAGAATACATAACTTCAAAGATAGACATCATCAGCTTTCCAAAATCTAAATTACAACATCGAAATACATCTAAAACATGAGTAGGAAGATGCACAAAATTTAGGTGGGAAGAAATTCAGCTTGCATGGCCCAAATCCATGGATGACCTTGTTGCTTACGCGTCAAGATGGAAGAAGCAATGAGAAGCCCAAAAAAGCTAGAATGATCTGGATAAATTGAAAACAACAAAGATGTTAGCATGAATTGGAAGAGCAGAAAGGAGCCTATAAGGATTTGTATATATACCTTCATTAAATGAGCATATTGATTATTAAAAAACTTAAATTTAGAAACTAAACTTCATGCTCTATGTGTGTGTGTGTGTGTGTGTGTGTGTGTGTGTGTGTGTGTGTTGTTCAAATCAAAAATGATACAATTTATACACTTTTATTATATAATTGCTCAAAGTAAATTATTAAATTAGGGTTTCAATATGTTTTGGTTTATTTTGTAGGAATTAGAAAATTTTGAAAGAATGAATAGATTTATTGTTAAAAGAGTTAGAAGAAAGGTGTTAGATCACGTGGAATAAAAGAAGAAAAACACCCTAGCAAACCCCAGCCCAAGTAAGAAGGCCCAATCCTTCACATTTTTCTCTTATATCACGTGCTCCTCACGTAACCCGAGCTTGCCACCATCTTCTCTTTTCTCACTCTCTCCCTCGCGGGCTAGTCTTCCCCTTGGCCCAGCTACCACGACCTAAATACTAGCCGACCAACCGAATTCCTACAACCCAATTTCCTTCTCTTCCTCCCTAGCTCACGAGTGTCTCACATGACCTGAGCTTCATTTTTTAAAATTTTCTTTTCCCTCTCTTTACGCGCCTGACACGTGACTCTAGCCCCCTCACTCTTTAGTTATTCTTTTACCCCATCTCTTCTTGTTTTCCAGAAATCTCGACCCTCTATTTACCCTCCTTACATATTTTCCTTCTCCTTCTTCAACTTTCATTCACCCCAAGTCTTTCTCTCTCATTCATCCTTCACTCCTCTTCTTTATTGTCATGATTACCATCATCTATCATTGTCGTCTATTATCTCCATCTCTCTCATCAAGGTGGACAAAGTAATTAGGCATCAATAGAATCACTAACAAGATCAGTACAGGGGTTGTTAATTTGAGATTTTTTGAAGCATTGAAGGGATGGGACTCTAATTTAGGAGCTACAAATCTGAAGCAAGCTCGAATTAGAGAAGAGTATTAGTGAGTACTGAGTAGTGCTCTTAGTTTTGCTTCTCTCTCCTCCTTTTTGGCATTCTTTAAGTTTTAGATTTAGTTTTAAACTCTAAAATTGATGTAATAGAGTTTGTGATTTATATTCTTGAGCAAGGATTCTGGTTTTAGTTGATATTAGCACAAATTGGTTCGAAATTCAATCTATGTTCATTTTGCTATCTTGCTCTTTTCAATTTGCTTAGGCTCAGTTTCATGTTTTGCTTACTTGGGGTATGTGTTCTGCCGCCATTGATATATTAGAAAGAGCTTGTGTTGTTCTGATTTTGGTTGTACTTAACTTTCTCTTGCTTCAATTCCATGCTCAAATTTGGGTTTTTGTTCTAAGTTTGGGATTGAATGGCCTTGGAAATTCAAGTGAAGACATCTCTTTTTCTACTTTCTAGTTTTAGCTTATCTTATTTACAGGTTGATCGAACTAAAATCTTACTTGAAGGAAAGTGTATTTGCTGACTTCAATTGTTGTCCTTTTAGATGGTTTTGGCTAAATTTGATTTGTAGTTGGTTTCTCTAGTTGTAGTTCTGTAATAGTCAATTCTACTCCTTAGGTCCAGTTGATGTTAATTGTTACTTATTGTTATTATTATTATTATTATAGTAATTTTCAATTCCATTAGGATTTCTAGGGCATAGGATGTACTTATTTTATTTCTTAGTGTGACAAACTAGTATTCTAATTTGTAACCCTCAAGTACTATGATGATAAACTGTATGCTTATAAAAACTTACAATAGGTTTTTGGCACTATTGCAGGGATGGTGCCTATGAAATTAGGTTTGAATCGAGTCTTAGGATAGCTGATTGAGTCTTTGCAGTGTTTTTTTAATTTTTGTTTTGAGTTAATGTTTATTTAGTTTCAATTTTTCTAAAGTAGTCTAGTGTTCCTTTTTTTTTGGTGTGTTTAGAATTTACATTTTGATATTCTTTTGGTTAATTTTAGTTTTGTTAGGCTATACTTAATTTCCAAAAAAAGAAAAAAGACAAACTCGACTATGAATAGTGCAGTACAGTCAGGTCAGTTAAGTCGAAATTGGAAAAACAATAGTGCAAGTTTGTGTAATTTTTCATTTTTCAGGTTTTTTGTTTTGAATTTTTTTGTTCATTTGGTGTTTATTTTGCTTTTCTAATATTTTAGTATGTTTTTAGGATTTTTTTAGAGTGTAGGTGAAGTTTTGTGGATTTTTCTAGAATTTTCAGAACTTGTGTAATTTTCAAAACTAATTATCTGTTTTTATTTTTCTACATTATTCTAGGTTAGAAAAAATTGTAAAAAAATAGGTCCGTGTTTTGCTTAATTTTGCTGAATTTTCTGTGTATATTATTTTGAATTTGGAGTTTTGATTTTCTAATTAATGCTATTTTCACCTTTCGCTTTTTAGGTTTTGATTTATTTTCAATTTTTGCTTTTTAAAAAATCCAAAAAAAAAAGACCAAAAATACATTAGCAGGTGCTGACATTGCATGATTGGTTGGGTTACAGAGCCTAAGAGAAGAAGACTTATTAGGATCGAACCTGAACCTGAACCTGAACCTAAATCTGAATTTGAATTGAAGGACATGGTACAAGAGAGACCTTTGAATGATATTTTTTATTCTCCAAGGATTACTTTGCCATTGTGCTTTAACTTACCTGACCTCGGACCCGATGTGAGCTTAGAAATAAGACCTTATTACACTCAAATGCTCCCTAAATTAACTAGTTTAGAGGAAGCATATTTGTTTGTGAGAGAATTTGAAGAAGTATGTTCCATGATGTATTGTTTTAATGTATCTGTTGATGTGGTTAGAATGAATTTAATTTCTTTTGCTTTAAAAGATGCTAAAAGATGGATGTATGGTTTTGGCTGTCAAATTTGTTTCCACTTGGAATGACTTTGTTAAGTTGTTTGAGAAAATGTTTTCTCAATGCCAAAACTATGAAGCTAAGGAATGCAATCAATCAATTTCTTTAATTGGAAAGGGAATCATTTTGAAAATCTTTATTCCAATGGAGAACTTTGAATCTACATAGGAAGGAAGTTGAAAAAGAAGAAAACGTATAGCAAGGAAAAACAAACTAGAGCACCTCTGAAGCAACACCAACGAAAATCTGGGGAATGAGCTCTCAAATGCAATTTATGCCCCGAATTTGACTCCAAACCCTACTTCAGAAGTAGACATGGCGATGAATGGAGAGGAAAGTACTTGAGCTACTGAAAATGTTAGACAAATGAGTGAGAGTGTCTATTATAATCAATTCAGAAGCCAGATTAATGTTTTATAAAATCAATGAGCTAAGAGAATGAAGGAAGCAAATGAAACAATGCCACCTCCATCAGATTTTCTGATGGCTTATAATATAGGTATGAAACTTCCTTTTATTGAGCCAATTGTTCATGGTGATAAGTTCGTATAATGTATAGATAAGTTGGATGTTGAATCTGACGTTGAACACTAGAAATCATTGCCTGTTTACTTTGTTCCTGGAGCTAACCCACTCTTTCAAGGTATGAAAGGCTTTACTAAACAGATATGGGGAGGAAGGGACTGGACAAGGTTTATGGTTTACTTGAGGTTGTTTTCTCAATATGGTTCTATTCATTGCTGGAAATCCTTAAGCACGGGGTATTGTACTTTGATAAGAAAGTAATGATACTAAAGTCATGGCAGGTTGGCCAAATTGTGAACAAGGAAGATATTGTACCTTTGCCAGTTTGGATGAAATTACATGGTCTAGATCTTAAGTTTGGGAGTCTTAAGGTTTGTCCAAAATTGGAAGCCTATTAGAAGTATTTCTAGCAGTAGACAAAGTACCATAGGAGAAGACTATGTTAAACTATGCCAGGATACTTGTGGACATAAAGCTTAATAGAAATTTTCCAAGTCGGTTACTTTTATGGATGAAAATGGATTAGTCATAGATAAGCCTGTTGAATTTGAATGGAAGACATTAAGGTGTGCTAAGTGCTCTATGTTTGTCCATATGGAAGTTGACTATAGGAAAACTGCGGTGAAGAGGGAATGGAGGAGGAAATCACCACCAAATGTTGAGACTAATACTGATGGTGTACAAGTGAAGGTGCGCAAACAGCAAAGGACTGCAACGTATGTCAAAGAGCAAATATCCACACCTACAGTACTAATTGCAATAGGTGATGAGGCTAGACCATCAAATCTTATTACTCTTATGCAGTGTCAAGATGGAGGGAAGACTACTAGTTCAGATGTAGGTTAAATTGGTCATGAATAGCATCCTAGCGTAGAATGCCAGAGGCCTTAATGGGCTAACAAGAGGTGATCATTGACTTCTTAAGAGCAAATAATAGCCCCCTTATGGGACTGGTGGAGATCAAAACCACTTTGAAAGCCTGTTAAGAGATAAAGAGTAAGTCATGTCCTTATTGGCATTATATACATAATGCCTCAATGATAGAGAAGGGGAGAATTTGGGTTATGTGGGAATCGTGGATGGGAGTTCAAGTAGTGGTGAATCAAAAGCTATTCATTCATTGCAAGATTAAGAATAATATATGTGACAATTGTATATAGTTCAGACGATTCATTGGAAAGTAAGATGTTATGGGGGGACTTAATATTTTAGCTGAGTCTATACATGAACCTTGGCTTATTACTAGGGATTTCAATAGCATTTTGTCTTTTGAAGATAAAATTTAAAGAAACCATATAAATGCTAATGAATTTATAGTTTTTCAGGCTTGTCTTGATACAGATAACTTATAAGAGCTCACATACACAGGTAGTACCTATACTTAGAGCAATATGTCTATATATTCAAAGACTGACAGAGTTGTGGCAAATGGGGAATGTTTCACAGCTTTTTCTAAAAAATGCATTATTTATTTACGAGAAGGGATTTCAGAGCACTATCTAACAGTAGTCAATTTGTTCCAAAGAGGGACTTCAACTGGCCAAGGGTTTAAGTTCTATAATATGTGGGTGGATGGTACAAGTTTTTTCGACATTATAAAGCAATATTAGGATCTATACTCTATACCTAGTTCTCCTATGTCTTGTGCATTAGTTCGTATCTAATGTGAAAAGACTAAAACCACATCATAAATAGCTCCATAACTAGATTAGTGATGTTCATTAAAAAGATCAAAAGTGTTTACCAAAGATTACTGCAAAAACAAAAGAAAATCCATGAGAATCCTTTTGATTTGCATCTTTCTTGCTTTAAATTTTTAACTATAAACAGTGGAGCTCAGTTTCTTCAAAGCTACTGTAGTGAATAAAGCATAGTGGTTAAAAGAAGGTGATCAAAATATTGCTTTGTACTATATAGTGATTAAGTAGGAGTATAGGAGCAAAATACTGTCTATTCATGATGATTAGGAAAGATTGCTTACTGAGACATCTATAATAGGTGAGCATATTGCACAACATTTCCAAAAATTTTTCAAGGGGGAGCATACAAATCAACACCCTATATGGAGCAGGGTAAAAGGCTATCTGCTGAACAAAATGCGAGATCGCTTGCTCCTTTTAGCCTGCACAATGTAAAGGAAGTTTTCTTCTCCATTGATAGCTCTCAGAGTGATGAGTTAAAAATTACCACAAGCGCACGAAGTAGTTGTAGCTAACAACCGACAAGTATGGGTCATATCCACGGAGAGTTGTGTTTTTGAGCATCAAAGCTAACTTAAGCATATCAATCTAGACAAATAGAAAAAGGTGGTAGAAAGAGGAACCAAAATATTAGGGCAAACAAAAAAAGGGACATTGATTATAATTAAACCTAAGATTAACCAACTAATTGGGTCAAATCCTAACTTTTCCAAGTTATACTAGCATTCAAATATGATCGATTCTACCATTAAAGCTCACCCAAGCCCTCTTTCAAGGACTGAAGGCTAGTTTAATTGTTCTAACCACCAATTTTCATGGGGTTAGCTTAATTAAACTACAAGAGTAGTAACCCTAGATCTAAGTAGAATTCAAACTATTTTTCTGTCCAAACACTAGCTATCCTCTCTATCCAAACTAAACAATTAACCTCACCTTTCAAAGTAAGTCAATTGCCTCAAGACACGAATGAAAACTCTCACAAACATTTCATCGAACACTTGGTGGGTATGAGAGAAAACTCTAAATTCAAGCATAAACAAGATAGATTAAGGCTTAAACAAGATCAATTACCCATCTCAATGGCTAACCATAACCAAAAACACAACTTTAATTACAAATAATAAACATAAAAACACAAGCATAACAATGAACCGTTGAAGTAGTAAACAAATTGAAAAGCATGAAATTCAACAGAGAAAGAGAAGAGGAGCTTAGTCTTGAATAGCAAAATCCACAGTCTTGTGCATGGTATACACTAATCTAGCCTAAGTTATTCTCCCTCTAACGGGGTTTTGGTGGCGAATAGAAACTCTAAAAGTGGTTGAAGGAGAAGTCCCTAAGATGGTCTCTAAGATCCTCTAAATAAAGTCTGACATTTGCTTAAATATCGCAAAAATAGGAAAGATGCACGGTCATGCTTCGATGCATGGGCACGCACCCATCCACTTTTGAAACTACAGACTGCATGACTTCCCGTGCGCAACTTTAGCAAAAAAAATTAAAATCTGCAGGTTTCTGTACGTTGTGCTTTAGTGGAACCAACCGTGCACTTTCTTGGGCTCTCGAATCTTGCTCTGTTTGCCCTCAAAACTTCATCGGACCTCTTTTCTTCCTTAAAAATCATCATCTTGGCTTTCCTTTACATCAACACTCATGAATTTCTCATTTTCTTGGCGGCACTTCCTAAAAATAAGCAAAGCACTTCTTTAAGCACAATATGAACAAAATGAAGCACATTTGACCTTTTCTCATCATAATCCAACATAAAAATACAGGAAAAATGGGGTCAAATGAGGGGCTAAATGAGGTTAAAATAGAGGTTGATCAACTCCCCCGCACCCAGCTTTTGCTTGTCCGTAAGCAAAACAAAGAAAAACTAACCTAGAGACCTAATTCACTTTCATAGGAATAACAGTTGCATTTAGCGTATGCAACAAGCCCTTTAACCCCTTAGTTCCCCCAAGTAGACAAGTAAGATCTCGTGATAGTTTGCAGAAGATATACCTACAAAACCTTAAAGAAGAAAAGAAAACGAGAGAGAAAATAGAAAATCTTTCTGGCTTTACAAACAAAATACAAATATATACAATCGAGAAAATTATACACATACTAACCAACCAAATCACCCTTGTGAGAAAGATATTAGCTTGCATATAAACCGAATGTACACATCGAAACTCTCAATCCCTATGGATGATAACAAACTATCAACTTTTCACCCCACAATACCTCTAAACTTTGTATTCGTCCTAATGCTTGGTGTGTAAGTGCATCATCATTCTAGGAGCCAGGCTTACCAAAATCCAACTCAATCCCACTTAACTGACACAAACTACATTATTGACTTACCAAATTATAAAATAAACTTTTCTAGTAGCAGTATTGCCTCAAAGGGTAGCACCCAGTAGTACATGCCTTGGAGGGATACTTGTCATTTTCGACTCTAATACTATTTTTAACTCTGTTTTTTATTCTTTTGATTTTTTATTTTATTTTTCTGAAAGCAAAAACAAAAGTAACTATGTACATAAACAAGTGGGAGAGTTAATTATGAAAGACTAAAACCCTAGGATAATGAGGAAGCATAAATAAGGATTGGATTACATAGCTATAATGAACTACCAGAGTTAGAATTAGGGCCTAGAATAATATTCTTAGGACAAAGATTAATCATGCACATCATACTTGTATTCAAGCTAATAGTCAAGGTACGAAGAATCAAAGCTGATCGAAATCATACAAAACTCTCGAAAGCAACTAATAACATAAAATCCTTTTAACTTTTTTTCAAAAAACTTTTCTCTCTTTTTTTCCTTTTTCAAAAGCTTGAAACATGATTTCTCCTCGCCCGCACATAGATCTTAGAATGTCCTTATTGGGAGTTAATGAGTCACGACACGAACAAAACACACGTATGTGCATAAAATAAATCCATAATGATAAATGTACAAGTATAAGAGACAAACTAGAAAAAAGGAAAAAAGATTTATACAAAGTAAAATAAAGAAAGAGAAAAGAAGGAATAAATTTACTAGGTTAGGGGCTAGGTGCACCTAAACTACTACCTCCTTAAGATGATACTACAGAAGGTTAGAGGAGCATCAACTAGTCCTTCTCCTCTCAAGATCCAAGCCACCAATTTAGATGCTGTCAAAGCTGGCAGGAGCTTATCAAACACTTGAGCATGCAACTCAGATGAATGTTAGTAAGAGCACACAAATATGAATCTAGGAATGATTGTAACTGCTCACTTAAACTTACCAAATGCCTCAGAAAAATCAGTATAATAATCGAATGCAATAGTCAACATGATTTTTCCAGGCATGTCCTCTAGGTACACACTATAAGGATCAAGAAAGGGGTCATACCCTATGAAGGTTCCTGGGGAATCATAACAATAAACCTTATTCCCCTTAAGCATAACATGAGAATCAATAAGTACACTTAGGGGAAAGGGGTAGTGAACATCAGGAAAAAGATGAAAAATATCGAGGGGATCAGGGGACACATGGTCAGCAAGATCAGCACTAGGTGAAACTACCATTAAAACATGCACACATAACCTCCCTATAAGAGTCATCGAGATCGTGCACCTCAAAAAAAACATCGCCTGACTCACAACAGATATCATTCTCATCAACACTAGCATCAATAATAAATGTACTGCCTACCTCGAACTTCATCTACTAAGCTAAAGGAAAAGGTGGATCAGAAAACATCATAATAAATATAGTGCTATTCCTAAGGGTGCTAGGTAGGGATGGAGCAACAAGGGCTAAAGTAGTCAAGGGAGGGTCAAGTACCTCCTCTAGTCCAAACTCTAGAGTGAGAAAAGTGCAACATCATCACACAAATTAACATCAAGTTTTAGGGAACTAAACCTAAGGTCAGTCTCATATGATAGATCATACCCTTGCATATAATTCAAAATTTTAACTTGTTGCTCATTCATTGTCTCTATCATGCTGGCACAGATAGCAAAACTATCTGTAGAAATATGATAAGAACAAGAATTACTGTCATGGCTAGGACAATGGTAAATCTCACACACAAGAGGGACATAATTAGGGATTCTGGGATGGGGTGTACGAATCAACATAACTAGTCTCAAATTCATAAGTATCTTGAGCCAATCACTCAAGCAAGCCCCAGGCTTCATCAACGTTTTGAGCACAAAAATCCTAATGCTCAAAAAGAGCATGAGTCTCATAATTCACACCTTCATAGACTATATCCAAAATTTCCAACTTCTTTGAGCAATGCCACAATGAGCAAGACAAACATATAATCTATCATAATATCTCCAAAATAATTCATGCTCATACTGAGGAAAGTTGAAAATTGGCATTTTTTTAATTTTAAAATTTTTTAATTTTTTCATTGATTTTTTATCAAACAAAAGCCTATTCTTGAATACTCAAGTGAGCTCTGATTTTGAAAAGCGCTAACTCTCCAGCAAGTGCACCAAAAACTTGATGAGTTAAAAATTACCGTAAGTGCACAGAATAGCTGTAGCTAGCAACCGACAAGTATGGTTCGTATCTACCGAGAGTTGTGTTTCCAAGCACCAAAGCTAAGTCAAGTGTATCAATCTAGATAAATAAAAATAGATGGTAGGAAGAGGAACCAAACTACTAAGGCGAACCAAAAAAAAAAAAAAGAAGACTTTTATTATAATTAAACATGGGATTAACCAACTAATCAAGTCAAATCATAACCTTTCCAAGTTATACCAGCATTTAGAGATGATCAATTACACCATCAAACCTCACCCAAGTGCTCTTTCAAGGGTCGAAGGCTAGTTTAATTGTTCTAACCACCTATTTTTATAGAGTTAGCTCAATTAAACTACAAGAATAGTAACCTTAGATGTACATAGAATTTAAACTATTTTCATATCCAAATACTTGCTATCCTCTCTACCACACTAAACAATCGATCTCACGTTTCAGCCTAAGTCAATTGCCCTAAAACATGAATGAAAACTCTCTCAAGCATTTCATCAAACGCTTGGTGGGCATGAAAGAAAATTCTAAATCCAAGCATAAACAAGGTAAATCAAGGCTTAAACAAGATCAATTATTCATCTCAATGGATAACCATAACCAAAGAACACAGCTTTAATTACAAATAATAAACATAAACATACAAGCATAACAATGCACCATTAAAGTAGCAAACAAATCGAAAAGTATGAAATTAAAGAGAGAAAGAGAAGAGGAACCTATTCTTGAATAGCAAAATCCACAGCCTTGTATAAGATATACACTAATCTAAACTAAGTTATTTTCCCCCAAATGGGACTTTGGTGGCTAATAGAAACACTAAAAATGACTGAAGGAGAAGTCCCCAAGATGTTCTCTAAGATCCTCTAAATAAAGTTCGAAATCTGCTTAAATATCGCAAAAAATGGAAAAACTCATGGTCGTGCTTCGATGCATGGGCACCTATGCACTTTTGAGACTGGCAAAGTGCACGACTGTGCACTTCTGCATAATTGCCCATGCACAGCTTTGGGAAACAAGACCAAAATATGCAGGTTTCTGCATGGTTGTGCCTTAATGCACAACCAACCATGCACGTTCTTCGACTCTTCAATCTTACTCTTTTTGCCCTCAAAACTTCACCGGACCTCTTTTCTTCCTTTAAAATCATCCTCACGGCTTCCTTTTGCATCCACACTTGTGAATTTCGCTTTGTTTTTTAAAACAAGACTTCCTAAAAATAAGAGAAACATTTCTTTAAGCACAATAGGAACAAAAGAAAGCACATTTGACCTTTTCTTGCAATTATCCAACATAAAAAAGGGCGAAAAGGAGTCGAAAAAGGGGCTAAATGAGGTCAAAGTAGATGTTTATCAAAGCGCTCAGGACCTAATGGCTTTAATAGCTAATTCTTCAAGAGTGTCTGGCCAATCATTAGGGAATAGGGGTGTTCATGGTTCGGGTAACCGAAATTTCGAGTCGGCAAAATTGTGAACCGTATCCAAACTGAAATATTCGGGTAATTGAAATTCAGGTACCCGATAATTTCTATTCGGATTTTCGGTTACCCAATAACCCATTTTTTCTAAAATCTTTTTTCCTACTTTGAATATAATTATTTCGATTTATGCTATAAAACGTTGTCGTATTGCGTCAAGTTGCATTTGAAATTATTACACAATATGACAATATGTTCTGATATCTTACCAACATTTATATTTTAATTAGCCCGCACCTCCATAAGGCGTAAGCTTATTAACATCATATTCATGTCCAACCAAGTCAAACAAAATAATGCGACGAAGTTAAAGTACTTATCTTCTTCGGGTTTGGGAATATTTGACTTATAAAGTCTTTAGGGAATAGATAATACAAAAAAGTTTTGAAAAAATTAGAAAAACGTTTCTAGTTTTCGGGTACCCGAATTCTCAAAACGCCCGAACCATAACCGAACCAATAACCCGAAAAAAATATTGGTTCGGATACCCAAACCAAAATTTTCAAATAGTTCGGTTTAGGTACCCGAAATTTTGGATCGGGTAGCGTGTTTTCGGTTCGGATTATTGGTTATAGATATTTTTAAACACCCCTATTAGGGAAGTTGTGTCAAAAGATATTCTTGATTTTTTTCTCTCATGCTAAATTACTTTGGGAAGTGAATGATA
>JAKOGI010000529.1:0-20000 GCA_029747015.1 Carnegiea gigantea | reverse complement strand
TTTTTTGGCCTATCGAAATGGGTATTCTTCTCTACTATAAAATTTGTAATCCTAAATAGTCATCTTTAGAATTTGTACTGGTTTTGTTGATAAAAATTTAATGATGTTTTTAATATGAGTAGTTATCTACTGGTGAAAACAAATTGTTTTAAGAGTTGGGACTACAAAATAACTTGGCATACTAAACCATATATTTGTGCCTAATGAGATATTTTTAATAAACACATTCTAAATAGTTTTGGCCTAATCACTTCAATACAACAAATTTTCTATAAACAGTGCATTTATGATTGCTCGATCTTATATAAACATACATTATATAATTTGAAGTTAGAGTTGTCTATAAAATGAGTCGCTATAAATGTCACTCGATTAAGGAGGAATTTGTTCATTTCTTTATCAATTTTGCACAAAAAAGATGAACGGAATATAAAACAAAAGATATCTAGCCTTTTTTTTTTTTTTTTTGCATGTCACCTTCTTATTTAAAGCAAAATACATCCATTATAACTGATAAATTATTTTATTTTTTTTAGTATATATGCATTAATTGCATAATAAATAGTTAAGCGTTTCTTTTTTATTTCTTTTTCATTGTAATAATATGTACTCTTCATTCTTAATTTTCAGCTCACATTGTTTTTATTCATTTAAATTATCTCTTTATTAAATTTATATTTTATACAAATGTCAAATGTTATTACTAATTAATAAGTACTATTCACTTTAACATGTAAAATTGATGTTGAATTAAATCTACACCCATCTTAAATAGCATTCTTATCCCTTGTAGTATTCTATGTGCATCTAGTGCAAGAATTTTAATCAATTTTTATCTTCATTTTATTAATATAAATAAATAGTGAAAATGCATCAATTTTAAAAGTAGCAATAATCCTGCTACAACATAATTATTTTTTTTAATTATTATTGTTTCTTTTCTTTTTCCAGTTAAATTATCACTTTAAATTCCTTTTGCATTTGTACCAAAATTATTCATTCACTATTTTCTCAAAATTCTTAATATGTGAGATATTTTTTTGGTGGGAAAATTTTAGGGATTAAATAAACTATTTTTTAATTTAATTACTTTAATGAAGATTATGTTAAAGTTAAAGTTTTACTAATTACTATATAAGTTATGTAAAAAGGTACGTTTTAAAATTAATGTAGCATTGCATTAATTTAGCCCATGTCGATAACTATGTAGTCCAGTAATCTTATGTGACATTACACATGTTATCCTATGTGTCGCTCATATATTATTTCTATCCAACTTTATATATATATATATATATATATATATATATATATATATTATATATATATATATATATATATATATATATATATCTATCTATCTATCTATCTATATATATATATATATTATATATATATATATATATAATATCGAAGTTACATTACGTTATGCAATTGAAACAAATATTCTACTTTTTTATAAAATTTGAAATTTTTTATATCATACTTATGGGAATATGTACTTCCCTTGTCAAAAAAGGAGTATCTACTTTCATAAATCATGTAATTAGAATACATATATTAAAATTTTCTTATATGATAAATACATGTAAAGTTACTCTTTTTTTTCTGAAAGAGAGAGAGAGAGTATGTGAGTGAAATCACGCACAACTGCAAGCTCACCTAATCGTCTTCATCAAACGCATCCCTAGCTTGAAACAATAGCATTTGAAAGAGTCTGCAAATGGTATCTTCATCTAGTTGGAATATTCTACCTTTCATCCACCAAAATCCCCCACAAATCAGTGCCATGTAGTTCGTATTGATAGTGCCCGTCACCTGCTCGACAAAATTACTCAAAGAAAATTCTCTTGTAAGACATGCTGATATCAGGAGGGAGGCAGAGGGAGTTTTCAGTCTATGTCAACAGCATCCCAGAGGAGTTAGACCGATGTGGGATGAAAGGCATTTTCTAGAAAGCAGGGAGAGTCACTAGTGCATATATCCCCTGGAGGAAAATAAGAAGGCAAAGAACAAGGTTCGGGTTTGTACGATTTTATGAAGAAGAGGGCGCCATCAGAAGCACAAAGCTGTTCAATAATGCAAACATCAGGGGAAGAAGATTACAAGTAGACATAGCTAAATATAAAAAGGGTGAGAAGATCAAACGCAGACTAGTTATGCAAAATAAAAGGAAAAAACCAAGCGGACAAGTATGGAGGAAGAAAGACACACAAGATGAGCATGAAAAAGGATACAGAGTGCACACCGGTGAACAAGGGAAACCACAGATAGGAGAAGATACTGACAGGAGAAATTAACACAGAGTCAGAGGAGCGGCTCAAGAGGAGTTTAGTTTGTACAACAGAGGAGTCTAAGGATCTAGCAACTTTATCATCGGCCATAATATATGGGTATGGTTAGTGTTCGAAAATCTGGGCCTTGAGTAACTACAAGTACATTTTGATATACCCCACAGAGGCATTGATGGAAGAAGCACTAAGCAACCATGAAGAGCTGGATCTGTGGTTCAGTGATATCCAAAGATGGAACAAATACGACTCCTGCGAAACACGTAAGGTTTGGTTGGAAGTATTTGGGGTACCCCCAAGAGGGCGGATGTGGGAGAATTTCAAAAGGATTAGTGAGTTATGGGGTAGATTAATCACCTTAGGCAAATCTATAGCCTGTACTGAAAGCTTTGAATCCATGAAGATGCTAGTTGTTACTGATATGTTTTATCAAATAGAAGAGAAAATCCTCCTGACAATTGATGATAAAGGACATCGAGTCATAGTAAGAGAAATAGGGCCAGCAATACAGCAGCACATCTATGCTCACCCTCAAAACCTCGCCCCAAACGAGTCCACTGGCCACGTCCCTGGTTTTGAGGACATAGAAGAAGATCATTCAGAAGAATGCAACAGCAATAGACACGAAGGTAGTTCCCACAGTGAAGCGCAGCAAAATGAAGAAGCTCAAGAGGCGCCTTTTGAGAATTGGAATTCAAATTTGAATAGTGAAGTCCAGAAGCCACAAGGTAACAGAAGAACCTCCTCAGAATCAAGGGCCAAAACTGCTGATTTTAGCCATAATGGCTACTTGGAATAAGTGCTTAAACTATCTCAGCAATTACCACCATCGGCAAAAGCATCAAATCACATCATCCCCCGGGTTTTGAAAAGGAATGTCTCATTAATAAAAATATTTTGGAGGCTGAGCACATTCCCAAGACTATGGGAGAGTAAATGCATTCATTAGAAGAAGGTGAATTCACAAGCCAAGAAGTGGAACCACCACCAAGTTTTGAAAGAACAAAGGAAACAAGGACAAACAAAATTGTGAAACTGAAGCCGAGGATAGGGAAACCACCCAAGAGATACCGGAATACCAGTGACACCAAAATCTCCTCTGATAGCTTAGAAGAGCTTGCAAAGGAATCTCTGCAAATTGGGAAACTCCTAGGTTTGAAAGTCGCTAGGAACGCAAAAGTGGCAAGACACAGAATCACCAAAACCTTAAAGCAATACAGGCAGACTGAAGTAACATCAGACAAGCAGGAAACCATGTGAGCTGCACGCCACTGATGAGGATAGCAACCTCTAATGTCAGAGCACTGGGATTAGAGAATAAAAAGCAAATGATCAAGAACCTAATTAGAGAGGAAAGCATTGAACTCATCGGTCTTATAGAAACCAAAGATGCAGACTTCTCAAAATGGGACGTTCGAAGCTACTGGGAAAATCATTCGGTGGAATTCTTTCATGAACCTACAGTGGAAGGATTAGGAGGTCTAATTATATCATGGAATGAAGATTCGTTCAAGCACTCCTTATGCATCAAAATGCAAAGATGGATTTGTGTCCTTGGTGAGTTCCTGAAGGACCATTTCCACTGTGCAGTGTGTCTGATATACGCACCAAATGATAAAAATAAGAGAAGATAACTTTGGGAGCAGATCAGAAACCTTAAGGCCTCCATTAATATCCCATTCTTGCTAATGGGAGACTTTAATGAGGTCTTACATATGAATGAAAGGTGGGGGGCCACTGAAGTATCAGCAAGCATGAGAGATTTTCAAGACCTGATACAGGACCTCCAGCTTATTGATCTGAAAATTGACCAAAACTTCACGTGGATAAGAAGGAATGCAGCAAGCAGAATTGACAAGGTCCTAGTGGACAAAGACTTCTTCATACCTTTCCCGCAAATTCAAGCATTATGCAAGCAGAGAGTGTTTTCGGATCACTTCCCAATAGTAGTGCAAACCTCTCAATTTCATTGGGGTCCCACTCCATTTAGAAGTCTAGACTGATGGCTGGAGGAACCAAGCTTTTTGGATACATTTAAGAAAGAATGGGTTCAACTCACTGGACAAACCATGAAAAAAAATTGAAAGCACTAAAGAAACCACTCTAAAAGTGGAATAGAGAGGTTTTTGGGCATATTGATGTCAAAATAAAGTCCTTCCAGGAGGAACTTATGAAAATAGATTCTAAAGCCCAACATCATGATCTGGTAGAAAGTGATTGGCATAGAAGAAAAGCACTTCAGTCACAACCATGGTTGTGGTGGGCAAGAAAGGAAAGATACTGGAGACAAATGTCACAATGTAAGCTAGTGAAAGAAGGGGATAGGAATACCAGATACTTCCATCTTTTGGCCTCCATGAGGAGACAGAAGAAGCATATTGACAAAATCCTCGTGGATGGAAAGGAAGTGTGTGACAGAGATGAAATTAAGAAGCATCTCCTGAAGTATTTCAAGCAGCTTTATAAGAAGCAAGACTCACCTACTTTTGATATCTCAGGCCTGGGCCTTCCCGCACTGTCACAAGCAGATTCTCTGCATCTGGAAGAGCCAGTCACCACCCAGGAAATCAAAGAAGCACTCCACAGTTGTGATCCGTCCAAAGCTCTAGGATATGATGGTTTCAACCTCAAATGTATCAAAAAAGTCTGGACAATTATCGGAGAAGAGTTTTGCCAATATATACAAACGTTCTTTGAAACTGGAGGCTTTCATACAAGTATCAATACAACCTGGGTCACACTCATTCTAAAGAAACCTGGAGCATTACAAGTAGCTGACTTTTGACCCATTAGTATGGTAGGAAGCATCTACAAAATAATAGCAAAGATTCTCAGCAGAAGATTAAGTAAAGTGCTCCACCATTTAGTAGGTGAAACCCAGGCAGCCTTTGTGAACGGTCGACAAATCCTAGATGGAGCCCTCATTGCAAATGAAGTGGTACATTAGTTGAAGAAGCATAAGAGAGATGGAGTCCTACTTAAGCTGGATTTCCAAAACGCCTACGATACCATTGACTGGGATAGCTTGGAAGTTATGCTTGCAGAGATGGGGTTTGGTCAGAGGTGGAGAACCTGGATTGCAGCATGCATTAAAACTGCTACTGTGTCAATAATCTTCAATGGAGCACCTTGTAAACCATTTAAAATGGGAAGAGGATTAAGGCAGGGTGACCCCCTTTCACCCTTCCTATTTGTGTTAATAGTGGAAGTGCTAAATAGAATGCTGATTCGAGCAGAAGACTTAGGCCTCTTCAAAGGGCTGGCTGTGGGTAGAGAGGCAGTTACAGTCTCTCATCTGCAGTTCGCGGATGATACTCTAATCTTTTGTGAAGCGGATGATAGCTATGTAGGAAATATCAAACGGATTTTGCTAAGCTTCTAATCTTTCTCCGGATTAGTAGTAAACTATAGTAAATCGGGATTGATTGTAATAGGGAAAGGTGATACCTGGGCTCGTAATGTCACAACAAAACTCGACTACACCTTGGTCTCATTGCCAATCACATATCTTGGAGTTCCTCTTGGTGTAGCATGAAAAGAGTGACATCGTGGTAGTGTATTATAGACAAGGTACAAAAACACCTAAGCACATGGAAACGTAGCTGCCTTTCACGTGCTGGAAGGTTGGTCCTCATAAGGGCAGTATTGAATAGCCTTCCAACCTACTATCCATTGCTATTCAAGATGCCAAAATAGGTTGCAAATGAGATTATCAAAATGCAAAGGAGATTTCTTTGGAGTGGAGAGAGGGACGATAGATTTTCAGCACTAGTCGAATGGGACATCATCCAAAAACCAAAATGGGCAGGAGGTTTAGGGGTAGGAGATTTACTGCTTAAAAACACCACTCTCTTGTTCAAGTGGTGGTGGAGATTTATGACAGAGGAAGGGGCCCTATAGCAGAGAGTGATAACGTCCATTCACAATGAAGACATCATCGCCTTGCAAACCCCCACCTATCTCGAGTTCCTGGACCATGGGGAGACATCAAGCGACTGGCGCAAGATGAGCCCTCGGTTGCGAGAATGTTCCGCCAGCATCTACGTGTACAAGTTGGGAATGGTAAGAAGGCCAAGTTCTGGGAAGACCGATGGACTGGTAATGACACACTCCTAAGCAGGTTTCCGCAGTTGTATTGTATTTTTAATCAAAAGAATGAGCTCATCTGGAACATGGGTTGGTTTGAAGGAGAGACATGGAGATGGACTCTCACTTGGTCAAAGCAATTCAACCATGACGAGGTGAAACAAGCAGAGGAACTAGAAGGAATGCTGACTCACTGCTGTCCAAAAAGGGAGGTGAGTGACCGAGTGTTTTGGGGATCAAAAGGTGCCTTTGCAAGTAAGAACTTAACAAAGAAAGTCAACAAGCTGTACTTCCAGGGTGCCTTAGTGGATAACTTGGTTAGCTCTATATGGATGAAGTTAACACCTCCCAAAGTTGAATTCTTTATGTGGCTGGCCTTACTTGGTAAGTTGAATACAAAGGATTTGCTCCTCCAAAAAGGGGTCCTCCCACCGCAATAAAATATCTATAGTTTTTGCACATCACATACAGAGAACTTGACCCATCTACTTGTCCTTTTGTTCTGTGTTATGGCCTATTTGGATCACGCTTGCTAGTGATCATGGGGTGGCTATAGCTCAACCAGCGACTTTGAGACTCTTCTATGAAAGGTGGGTATTTAAAAGCTTCAAAAATCAACTGAGACAAAAGGAGTGGATCACAACCTTCTATGCAATAGCCTGGAGTTTTTGGATGAAAAGGAATAGCATGGTCTTCGATCATCAAGATTTTGACAGTGCGGATTTGTGTCATATGATAAGATGGAGAGTTGCATTATGGACCAAAACCTGGAAAGAAGATCTACCTTATGGCCCTGAGGAGCTGGCTCAAAATTTTGATTCTATACTGATTTTATTTCCATAATTTTGTTGCTTTTGCTTTCATCTTTGTTTCATTTTTGTTTGTCTTCTGCTGGTTTGGATGTTTGTTAGCTTCATCGCTTCTGCTCAGGCTTTGAAGCCTCATACTTATCGAAAACAAAAATGATAAATTCATGTGAGTAAGGGGTGACGTATGCCTTGTGAGACTAAATGCTTCTAGGGCTATGGCATATATTGCTCATTTGTATTTTTAGAATATCATCTTCAAAGTTTATATAATAGATTAGTTTTATGACAATAATTTTAAAATATTTTATACTAAGGTTATAATGACATTATAGAGGCTATGTTTGGCAAAGAGATTTTTGGGTGCAAAAAGAGTTTTTTGGGGATATTAGCTGTTTGACTCTAGTCAAAAAGTTCTTAGAGATATTTAGTTGATTAGCTTTTAGATTAACTTTTTATACCCAAAAAGTTCTTTGAGATAGCTTTTTCAAAGAGCCTTTTGATATTTACTATTATAATGACCATGCTAACCTTATAATTTGGACAAATTTACATTACATGTCATTCACAAATGATATTTCCAAATGTTGGATACTTATGCTTTAAATTTTTTAATTTATTTTTTTCTTTTTTGGGACAAGAGTTGTGGATGGTCATGATGTTGAAGATGATGCTTTTAATTTTAATGCTTTCTTAATTTAACAAATAATTTATGTTAGTTAGTCTTACATGATATATAAATATTTTTTATATCACATAATTTCAATTGCTATTAAAAAAGAAAACATTTAACATTAAAAATATATTTTGATAATAAGTACTAAAATTAGGAAAAAGTATAAATGTAATTTTATATATCACATAAGTCTTAATTCATAATTCATATCAGAAAGAAAAATAAATATCCAATAAAAAATTATTTTGTTAGAAAAATAATGAAATTGAGTAATGGGCATAAGTAAAATTTTATCAAATAACTTTATTAGAAACTGCTAATTTCACCTAACACTTTTTTCACGAACAGTTACTACAATCAGCTAAGTCAAATAGCTAATAGCTAATAACTAATGCAATCAGCTAACAGCTAACAGCTAATAGTTGATTGCCAAACAATGCCATACTCTTTAAAAGAAATAATAAATTTGTTATGTGTTTAGAATTTGTTTATAATATAGGGTCACGTTATATCTACATTTGGGATTTGGAGTTGTGTTCATAGCATGTATTTCTTTCGAATTTAAAAGTTAATATTTTTTTTGCTCTTAAATATAAAAATAAGAAGTTTTTGAAGTTCTAATTCTGATATTTAGTATCATCAGTTTTTTTTTTATTATAAATAAATGCAGAAGATGAGGATACCAGTAGGGGTGTGCAAAAAAAAAAAAGAAATCAAAAACTGATTCCAAAAACCATTTAAATAACAAATTTTGTAAAAAAAACTCAGTTCGGTTGATCAAACCGAATTTTTTTTGGTTTTAGTTCGGTTATAGTTCGGCTGGTTCGAAAATTTGATTAACAGAATTGAAATTAAATTTTTTTTACACAAAATTTAAATATAAAAGATGAAAAATTTAGGTAAGAAAGTACACTTTTTAAATTATTTATGAATTGTAACTAAAATTTAATACTTTAAAAAATATTTAAGCATAACAAATGGAAATTTTAGGTTAAAAGTACACTTTTTATGTTATTGGTAAGCGGTAAATCATTATCCGCACTGAAAAATCAGTTACCCGCCTTTTTTGGTTCGGTTATAGTTTGATTTTTGGACGAACCAAAATTTTCGATTATCCAAAATTTCTAATTCAGTTAGAGTTCTAGAATTTCCTTGAACTAAGTGACCAGTTAACCTTTTTTCGGATAATCAATACTCTAGTTAACTAATTTTGCACATCCTTAGATACTGGACCTTTGATTTGTCAGTATATTCTCTCTTTGGCCCCCTCCGACTCCAATACGAAAACGGAGTAGTTACAGTGAGTATCACCTAGGGCTTCGATTAGAATTAGCACTATGTTTATATATTAGAGTTGGACACATATCATTAGTTTAATGAAATAAATAGTTTTTTGTGACTTGAATAGCACATTAAATGTTTCTCTCACCTTGCAATTAATAATAGGTCCGTCATTTTCTATGAGCTACTGGAGAAGTCAAAGTAACACTATCAAAAGTTAAAGGTAGTGTTTGGCAAATAGCTTTTTGAAGAGTTTTTTAGTCAAAAAGAGTTTTTTTGATCAACATTAGCTGTTTGACCAACTAAAAAAGCTAATTTGAGTGTTTGGCGGAAAGATTTTTTCAAAAAGTTTTTTGGGTGCAAAATGCTAATTTGAAAAAGCTAATTCCATGAGCTTTTTAGAAGAGCTTTTTGAAGAATTAGCTTTTTATCTCATAACTTTATCAGAAACAGCTAATTTTACCAAGTAGTTTTTCAACAAACAGCTAATACAAACAGCTAAATCAAATGTTAATAGCTAACATATGTTTATCAAATAGGGCCAAAGCATATCAAAATCCTATAACATTAGAATAGAGATCAATTACTGAAGAGACTTTTTGTGTGTACTATGTACAACAACCCCCCAAAAAAACACACATACACTACACAAACATAAGAGTAGCACTGGCAAATAGGGATGGTAATGAACCGGGTCTTGATCGGATCTGCCAAGATCCAAATTTAGATCTATTTTTTGGACCTGGATCTATATCTGATTCAAATTTGCAGGCTTTATAAAATTTAGATTCAGACCCAGATCCTTTAGATCTAAAGGGTCTAGTGAGTTCTTAACGGGTCCTACTACTTTGAGTCACTTTTTTTTTTTCACTCTCTTATTTTTCTCAATAAAACAAAAGTGCATCCATAAAATTTTGTCATATAATTGACTCCTCTGCCATAATACATAACAAAATACTGAATTATCGAAATGAATAATATACTATCAATTTTGTTGTTATGACATTGGATATTAAACTAATTTTATTAGTTATTATATGACAAGTCATGCAATTTAGGGTATTCAGATATTGGCTGGGCATTGAATTTAGGGAGTCCTACATGCTTTCGGTTCTTATAAGGTAATTGCATAAGGTATCCCAATACAAAAATGCATAGATATGAGTAACCATAACAAAATGCAACAAATACTAAATTCTATTTAGAATTTTAGATATTTGTTTGTTTCTGATTAGGATTTGAGGTTTCATCCTCTGTCACGCAGGTCTGTTAGAGATATGGTAGAAGAATATGTGGATGAGGATGTAGAATAGGAACATAGCTCTGATAAAACTGCCTGGGAGTCAGCATAGAGGCGCCGAAAAATGGACAGAAGTGTTAGAAAATAGCTGATCTATGAAGAGGTAGCGCCGAGATGAGAGTAACATGGCTAGTTCTGGTGAAATCGCGGCGAACAAGACCGAAGGGCCGCCGCGAAGAGGGAGGAGGCCAGCGTGAAGCCCTGGACTCTTGAGAACGAGGATTGGAGGAGATGGGGTGGAGATGTGGAGTGGTGGATGCCGAAGGAGACGAGGTCGCAAGAGCAGAAGAGTGAGGGAGAGAGGCGCGACTGAGAGGAGTGAGAAATGAGAAATCTGAGGCCAAAACTAAAAACCGTAATGTCTATGCTATACGAATGTACAGTTAAAAAAAAAATGAAATGGGTCTGTATACGAGTTTAGGGTCGGGTTTGGATCTCAAAGTCTCAGGTCCAGATCCAAATTCGACCCAGATCCAATAGGACCCGGATCGTCTAAAATTCCAACAGGTCCTAATTTTTTGGATCAAGATCCTTGAAATGGATCTGGTCTAAAGGATCTAGATCGGATCCAGGATTCACTGCCATCCCTACCAGCAAATATTCGAGTTTGGGTCGAATTTGGGTTGACAAATTGCACAATGTCAATTCGGATGATAAATTGATGTCCAATACCTTGTTTGTTTTTGGAGTCAAACTGAACAATTCGGACAAGAGTAAATTCAAGTTGAAATCGGGTTTGGATAATAGAAATATGAAAAATATTGTGTCTGAATTTAAAATTTAGATGAAAAATTCATGATTGTATTCATTTTTTCCCAATCGGATAAATTCGGATATTTGAATCGGATAAATTCGGATAACTTTCTATGATCAAGTATTATTTCTCCATTGCGTCTATTTTTCATTTAGGCTCCGTTTGAATCTTGAAAAATTTGGTGAAACAAAATTTTTTGGAAAGTAACGCTTTTTCTTGTGTTTAGTTTAGAGAAAATCACAAAGAAAAAAAATGGAGAAAAATTCGGTGGAAAAATTGTTAAAAAGAAGTGATAAAATTTTCCTTATAAAATTGTGAGGAAAGTTTAGGCAAAATTCCCAAAAGAATTTCCAACCTCTTCCAATCTGCCACTGCTTACATGATATCAACATGAATCAAATAATTCATCAACATTCAAAATTTTCATCCAAATTCTTGTATTTTTTGTCCCTCAATCCGAATAAGAAAAAAAAACTCACTTTCTCCCTACTTTTTTTCCTTCATATTTTTACCTTCAACTTTTTTTCCCATAAAATTGTCTAAGAATCAAACGGAGCCTTAATCAATGTTAATGATGCATTTATCAAACAAAGCAGTATAGGCTTTTGAATTCACTCTCTTAAGCTATAATTTTAATCCTGTTAAATTTTTGTTATATTCTTTATCAATTGTCATGTAACCCGAACTACAGTTATCAATTGATGGCTGACTAATTTAATTTAACTTCATTTTTTTGAATTTGTTAATTAATGGAGCAATTTTTGATTAAAAATTTTTGTTAATAGCTGATCATTTGATTTTATCCCATTCCTATAAATTAATCATCATGAGGTATGAAATCAATCATATGCTTGCAACAATTCCTTGAAAAGATATCCAAAACTTCATTAAAATGTGCACTGATCGTAAAATAGTCAAATCGGCATTTCTTTCTTTTGATTAAAGAGTCAGTTAAAAAATACTTAGATTAAAAAAAAAAAAAAAAATTCATATATGTGCATAACTTAAGCTTCCTCTACTTTGGTTCAAGAGTTAATAGAATTCATATGAAAAGTCGCATAAGTTCAAAATAAAAAATATAATTAATTTAGATTCATTCAATCTTTAAAAAACTATTAGATTTATCCTACTTTATTAGAGTCACTAAAATTCATATGAAGTCATTTCAAATTAAATGCCAGTCTGCGTATTTAAATTATATTTTTAAGGGCAAAAAGACTCTCATATCCTATGTTTCTAAAGCAAAACAAACGATAATTAGAACTATTTGTCAATGCAAATGGACGCCGTCCACGAAAAGCATATTGATTTTCATGTTGATTTCATACGATGTGGTTTCGTATGATGCAATAAAGCATTGGTACATTTGCACCAAAAAGAAAGGTTTGATCAACTTCCCCTACATACACCCAAATTTATAAAATATATTTTATCTAAATGAATTTGAGATTCTTGAATATTTATATAATTTAACATGCAATTTAATAAAGTTCATGCACGTCTATGCATAGTATGGGTTAAAAAGTAACATCCTAAAAAATTTATGCTTAATTCATGATATGATATATTCAAGAGTCTTCACGTGAAGAGTTGCACATGCAAAGATAGAATGAGATTAAAATCCGCTACAAATGCATATTAAGGGTGTTCGAAGAATTTGAATAAACCTTAAGCGGATCTAAAATGGTTACATAACTAATTCTTTTGTTTAAAAGATTTAAGGGAACAAAGAATTCTATAAAATCCAAAGATGTGTTTTCACAAATGTAATAATCTATAACTTAGCTAGTCCACTATAAAACTAGAATCTCATAGATAATTTTTTTGATTTCGACTCTAATATAGTTAATTTAAGGGTTTGTTCTTTTTGTGGGTAAATTGAGGTGGGTAAAAGAGTGAAATGAGTTGAAATAGGTTAAGGTAGGTTGAAGTGTGTTGAGTTTTTTTATGTGACAAATTGAACTTGGCTAAAATAGTGAAAGTGGATTGAAGTTGATTGAAGTGGGTTGAAATAGATTGAAGTAGGTTGAAGTGAGTTGAGGTTGGTATTTTGAAATTGACCCACGAAAGGAACAGACCCTAAGTTATATATGTTTACCATACGTACAAATGTATGTTGAATACTAAATGTTAAGTATGAGTACCAATTTCCTGTTCAAGTTCCAAAATTTAATGTACAGGATTCTATGACTATCACCAACCCAATTTGATAACATTCGTAGCTAAAAAACTACACAATAACATCTCAACTTTTGGCATAATTACTCAAAAAAATCTTCATTTCTGAAAATGATTTGTAGATACCTTAATTTTATTGAAACAGTGTTGCAAGTCTCTTTTTCACTTGAAATGACATAGGGCTATTATTTTCTAGTAGCTTATTACTGGTCAGTATCGATAAATGCCAATCAATACTGATGAGTGCTAATCAGTGCTGATCGTGGTTAAATAAGTAAATGATGATGAGTGTTGATGAGTGTGAATGAGTGTCGATCAGTGTTGAATACCGATGATAAGTACTTGTCAAAAGCTCCATACTTATCATTTCAGACAAACAAAATTAAGATATAATTATATCATTTCAAGTGAAAAGGGCCTTATAAAATTACTTTAAGAAAAATTGAGGTGTCTGCAAATTATTTTCAAAAAATTGACATCTATTTAATAGTAATACCAAAAGTTGAGATATAGCTGTGTAATTTTTTGACATTTGTAAAGATACAATACAATATATGCAACTGGATGCTATCATGCTACAAAAAGCGCAGAAATATAAAAAAAAAAATTCATAAAATTTTAAATTAAGGGTGTGTTTGGTAGGAAAGAAAATTATTTTCGTTGGGAAATCATTTTCCATGGATGCTATCATGCTACAAAAAGCGCAGAAATATTACAAAAAAAATTCATAAAATTTTAAATTAAGGGTGTGTTTGGTAGGGAAGAAAATTATTTTTCCGGAAAATCATTTTCCATGGAAAATGATTTCCCAAGGAAAATAATTTTTCACCTACATTTTCTGCTGTTTGGTATAATGGAAAATTATTTTCTCGGAAAATCATTTTCTGCTGTTTGGTAGAATGAAAAACCATTTTCCAATACTATAATTCTCAAGTGTTGGATACTAATAGGCTTAGCCAATAGATAAACAGTCAATTTAGTCATCAAGCAGTGCTTACAAAGTCATCAAACAATCACAAAGTCATAATTCTTAACTGTTTGTTTTTCTTAACCAAAAAAGGGGAGACAAAAAAAAAAAAAGAGAGAGAGAGAAATATCACTTCATTCAATTGTTCTCCTTGAATTTTTAAAGCCAAATCCTTCTCAGTTTGTCGCTCTTCGTTAGAAAGCCCTTTGTAAGTTTTCACGCTCTATGAGGTGATCGAAAGCGCTACCGAAAAAGTACTCTTCAAACCCTTCGATTTTCAACACTTCTTGATAAAGAAGGTCGACGTCAAGTTTGGATTTAGATATCTTTTGTAGAGCCATAGCGACTTCTGTCATTTGGATGCAGATATTTTGAAGTTCCAAATCGTCCTCACGGGTTCTCTTTCGACTTTTTCTTGATTCTAATGGCGCACTTCAAGTTGATTTTAAAAGCTCTCGAATACAGCGGCGAGAGTGCTTCAACCGACTTCCAACAATAGCGAGAGCCAAAACTTCCAAATTCAAAGGAGGGAGTAAAGCTTTCAAACGTTGCTGAAACTTTCCTGAAATCGAACAGAAGTTATAGAAGCAGAGTTGTTTTCGAGCCCCAGGAAAATGATTTTACGGCCATTTTCACGGGAAAACATTTTCCTTCTCAGGAGGTAAAATCATTTTTCCCCGAAAATGATTTTTCCCTCCGCTGTTTACCAAACAACGTAAAATAGGAAAATTATTTTCTCGGAAAATAATTTTACCCCCGACCAAACACACCCTAAGAATCGAGTATACTTTTAATATAATTTATTTTTTTCCTTGCACCAAAAATTTATTTTTCCAACCATTAAAGCACGGGCCCTTTCCTTCATCCAGTAGTTGGAAAGCGCCAAAGAAAGACCGCAATCCGCGTGAATGTCTTCCTACAAATCCACCGTTAATGTCCCTCCAATCAACGGCTGAGAACAGCCCCATTCTTAACCACGGATAGCTTCCCTCCGTGTCTTATTGTCGAAAAACCCACAAAATTCAAAAAACCCCCGCGCATCCAAATTAAAGCCAGCATCCCTCTATAAAACCCAGTCACCCATTCCTACTTCCTTCATCAGTGTCTGTGCAACTTCTTCATCTCCTCCAAATTCTCTCTTTTTCTCTTTTTTAAACTTTCCGAATTCTCTGAGAAGATGTCGGGCCGTGGTAAGGGAGGCAAGGGTCTGGGCAAGGGAGGAGCAAAGCGTCACAGGAAGGTTTTGAGGGACAACATTCAGGGCATCACCAAGCCGGCAATTCGGCGTCTTGCTCGTCGTGGGGGTGTCAAGCGTATCAGTGGACTCATCTATGAGGAGACTAGAGGGGTCTTGAAGATCTTCCTTGAGAATGTCATTCGTGATGCTGTCACTTACACTGAGCATGCTAGGAGGAAGACTGTCACCGCCATGGATGTGGTCTATGCCCTCAAGAGGCAGGGCAGGACCCTCTATGGTTTTGGGGGTTGATGGGTGTGTTTATTTTTCAAGGTAGCTTGATGGGTTGCGGTTGGGATGGGGATGGGATGGTCCATATTTCTTGATTTGATTTGGGGTTTTGTCTGTAATGAAAATTGGTATGGAGGTGAGTGGTTCTCGGTTTCTGGGTATTTTGCTGGTTTGTAATGCTGATAAGGATTAATGAAAGTTTAGTTGGGTAATTTCAATCCAAATTATGTTTTGGATTGTTCTTCTTTGTACAGCAATTGTTAGACCCTTTGTGATTTCATGTTATTGTGATTATTGGGAGGAGATGGATCTGCAATGCGCACCAACTGTCTGTGAAATGTTCTCTGAGAAAATGAGACTGCTAAAGTTGCTTGAATTTGCAGCTTTGGCTTATGTGTGATGCAACATCTGTGCATAGGAGTCTTTCATTCGGCAACTTTTCCAGTGGTTGGGGGGGAGGGGGGGGGGGAATCTGGTTTTGGTTTTGTAATTTTCCTGATTCATGAGTTGGCTTCATCCTCCAGATGGAGCATTGAGCTGTTCCTTTGATTAATTTATTGCTGTTTTTACTGTTTGGTTTATGAGAAAAAGTTCGGTGACTTTTTAATTACCTTTCACATTTCTCTTTTTTGATTGGATTGGTGACAGGATCCAAATTTAGGTAAACAGCTGCATATAAGACAGTTTTCACCAATCAGTAGTTAAATTTCTCAGCTGATTCCAGAAGTAATGGTCAGATATATTTTGGATTTCGGTTACAAAGTACACGACGCAATCCTAACTTCTGATTTGGGATCATATGCAACAAAGCTAAAACAAACTTGAACATCTAAAGCATGTAATTTGCATATGGTTTGATAGTTACATTTTTGATGGTGTCTTGAAGGATGTCACCATAACGTAACCTGTATCATTCTCAAGGAAGTAAAAGACACATCAAACCTTTAGAGTTTACATACACGCATGTGCCCTGTCACGTACCACGGAGACAAAAAGCAAAGACAGATCCGCCAGCAGTAAAGGCTGGATTAATAGCTCCAGCAACATTAACTCTATACCCATTAACCGGCAGTAGATCCAGCAAATGCGACACCATTAGCCACTGATACTGGTCCATTGGAACTTGGAAGTGGCACTGCTTGGATTCGTTGTGGACCATAAGATCTTCCCTGTGCTAGAGTCCATTCCAACCCACCCGCCAGCAGTTGTGGTTTGGTTAGATGGAAATAGAGTGAACAACTTTCGGTTGCTGTTGGCCAATGGCTATGTTTGTAACTTTGTATAGACTCGCTTCTCATCTGTGGCTGACCCCAAGGCGCCCCCTCCTGCAAGTCCACCACGGCCTGCATCCTATGTGTAGAAATTTGCAAATAATCAATGATAAGCGTATTAGATCATACAAATTTGGTTTGCTTGGCCATGAAACTCATTACTCTAGATTATTATTTCTAGTCCCTGGTAAGCTTTCGCAGACTGGTCTCTTATGCAATATTTGATTGGATGTAATGTAATGACGATGTAATACAATCAATTTTGCAATGTAATCATGATTACTTAGTTGTGGTAATCATAATTACAAAATAGCTCTTTTATTACAACATTCTTATATAACCAACAAGGCAATGAAAATACAATTACAAACTTGATTGCATTACATGATTAATTACTTCTAACCAAACATTACATTAGTTTCAAGGCTTGTAGATTTGGGATGGTGTTCACTTCAAGCTAGGTCAGACCATTTTGAATTCAAGTGACATGTTGGTTTGCTATCGATTTGTCTAATGAGAACGACACTCTTACCATTTGGGCATATTTTGGATTGACATAGTTTTAAGTGATGTAAATTTTGATAAAGCTCTAAAATCAGGCTACCTTATTTTAGATCCATTTTAACATTGGTGCGGTTTAACTTTTCTGGGTCAATTTTATTATATACTATATTCTACCAGTATAACAATTTCTAGAATTAATTAGCACTCCCAAGTCCCAAACATTTGCTTCTTCAATACTTATACGAGAACATTGGTGTATGAAAGTGAGGTTTGATAGAGAAAGATATCTTTTGTTTTTTTTGGGGGGGGGGGGGATTGCATAACTAACTGATGAAGTGATGGTAAAGAATTCAAGGTTGAAACATACCGTAAGCCAGACAATCTGGCCATTATCACGATCAAGAGCCCAAGCAAACCCACTTTTAGCAACATTCACATAGACACTCAACAACATCGGTGCTTCACCAAAATCAGCATCTGGGTTCGGTCCAACCAGGCAGTTGGGCGTAGAAAGATCATTGCAGGCCAAGAACCAAACATCATACCCTCCCAATTGATGGAACCACTTGATCATCCCAGTGTCCAAGTCCAAGGCCAAAATGGACTCTGAGTGGACATCAGGGCGAAGACATTGGTTCGGAAGCGTAGGCACAGGCTGGTTGTTTTCCGGGTTCCTGACATTTCTGGACCTCCCTTGGGGCCGAGTAGAGGTTCCTTGTTGATGCATGGGGGGAATCCCCGACCTTCAAACCTAAGTTCAATGTTCGTAGGTTGAGCCCATCACAAGCAAACCCAATCAAACACTTGGAAGGTTGGACCTCACAAAATAAGCCATTGAAACTGCAACTCTAAATGACTTAGAGTTTAATATTTTCATTCAAGACCACAACTCAAAGAGAGGGTATGACTTTCTTTTTTTGTGAACCTCAACCTTAGTTAGACATGAGAAATGGTCATTTGGATCGCGTACGGGTTAGGTCTTTGTTCGGTTTTGGTCATTTTCGGGTCAACTATATTCGGGTCAGGTTCGGGTTCGGTTCGGGTTCGGTTCGGGTTCGGGTCACTTTCGGGTCAACCATGTTCGGGTCGAGCTCAGGTTGGGGTCACTTACAGGCACCATGTTCGAGTCGATATGGGTTCGATTCGGGTGGAATTCGGGTCGGGTCTATTTCGAATTGTCTGTAGTTGCCCGGTTCGGATCGGGTATTAGTCGAGTGTAATTTGGAACGGGTGGGATTTAGTTCAATGTTTCAGTCAATATCGGGTCAGGTGTAAATCAGATTGGGTATAAATCAAGTCGAGTTAATTTCGAATAATTGTATGTTTCTAATGTAGTCATCTTTAGTTCTTCACTCTTGAATTGTATTTAAAAGATAAAAACCGTTTAATTAGATAAATCCATTTATTCTATATTCCCCTGTTAATTCATACGTTAATAATTAATTGATTATACATCTGTGTTTTATATTTAAAACACTTCTTTTTACTTGTGTTGTGTATATATATATGAGTGCAGTTATAGTGGTTGTTACTATACGACAACCACAGTAATTAGAGACAATTTAGAGCGTACATGTGTTATAAGTTGATCTTGACTGTTTGTTTTATTTATTTTTTCAAATAATTAAAAATTTGTTATAAAAATTATATAATGCCTCTATATATTAAAGAAAATTAATTTTATAAGAATTTGTTCGATTACTCTTTGTATCTATTTTATTTGAAACAAAAACTAAAAATTTAAAAAAAGAAAGGACAAAATGTATTCAACACGTGTATCACTATTGGAAGAGACAACTTGAGGCCATTATCACTGGCGAGCCACTGAACGGCTATTTTTACTGGCGATTTCCACTTTCCTGGCCCTTGAATCTCTCTCCTACAAGATTATTTGAGGTCTGGGCTGGTTAACGGCGATGGTCCACCATTATTACCGGTGAGGATGGCCGTGAAGTAGAAGTCGCTGGTAAAAATGGCTGTTCAGTAGCTCGCCGGCGATAATGGCCTCAAGTGGTGTCCTTCAATGGAGATACGCAGATGTTGAATACATTTTGCCTTTTCTTTTTATAAATTTTAGTTTTATTACAAATAAAATAGATATATAAAGTAATCAAAAAATCCTTATAAAATTAATTTTCCGTAATATATAAAGGCATTATACAATTTCTATAACACATTTTTAATTACTCAAAAAGATAAAAAAAATAAACAGTCAAGATTAACCTATAACACATGCACGCTCTAGATTTCTCTAATTACAGTGGTTGTCATATAGTGACAACCACTATAACTTTTTGAATACACACACACACCATAACTTTTTCGAAATACACACACACACACACACACATATATATACACACACACATACACACACACACATGTGTGTGTGTGTCTATATATATATATATATATATA
>JAKOGI010000528.1:490000-535994 GCA_029747015.1 Carnegiea gigantea | reverse complement strand
CAAAGTAACAGCCATCCAAGAGGCTAAAGACATGAACAAGATCACCCTCGACGAGGTGATTGGTAATCTCCAGACCTATGAACTCCGAAAGAACTCACAATAAAGAGAGGAGCAAAAGAAGGATCGTGGGCTTGCCTTGAAAGCACATGAGGACACTGACTCTGACCTTGAAGATGAAGAAATGGCTCTAATGTCCAGAAAATTCAAGAAATTCTTCAAAAAGGTCAAGGAAAACAACAAAAGAAAAGACTTCAGCAAGTCCAGAAACACCTACAAAGAACAGCTCACAGGGTGTTTCAAGTGCGGCAAACCAGATCACTTAGTCAAGAATTGCCCTCTGCTTCGAGAAGATCAGACGCCCGAACACCCTCGAAAACAGGGTCGAAAACACCCTGTAAACAATTTGGGTAAGCGATTCTCGAAAGCTATGTTGGCTGCTTGGGGAGATTCCTCTGAGGATGAAGGAGAATCTGAAGCTGAAGAAGGAGTCGTAGCACTTATGGCACAAAGTGATTCAGATTCAGATGATGAATCAACAATCAGCTTCTCAGATCTCAAGAACAAGTTACATGGTCTTAACAAAGCCACTTTAGAAGAACTTCTATATAATTTGATAGACACATGTGCTGATCTAAAAAGAGAAGTTCGTGATCTAGAGCTTGAAAATGAAATTCTTAAAAATGAAAAACTCGGTTTACATGAAAATGTTAATATACTCAAAGAAAACCTCTTTATAAAAGAAGGAGATTACTCTCGAATAGAGAAAAAACTCTTTGAGGTGGAAGGAATGGTTGAGTCCCTGCTCAAAGAGAACAAGGGTTTGCATGCTAATAAAGAAAAACTGGAAACCGAGCTTAGCACAAACAAACGATGGAACAAATCTTCACAGGCCCTTGCTTGGTTAAACACTCACCACCGTCGAAACAAAAAGGGACTTGGGTATAAGCCTAAACGAACAGTTTACCCAATTCATAGGAAGTATGTGGGATTACCTGAAAACATTGCTTGCTTTCATTGTGGTAAAACTGGTCACTATCGATATTCTTGTCCTTTAAGAAAACATGCCAATGAAAAAAATGAAAGGTATGTGAAACAAATCTGGATTAGAAAAGATGAGCTTTACATGTCTAAAGGAATGGGACCCAAGGGGATCTGGGTTCCCAAAACTAACCCGTGATTTGTTTTGCAGGCTGAAGTGAGAGAGAACAATCCCACAAACAACCCAGCAAGCAGGGTAAGAAATACCCTGTCAAACAGATCAGAAAACAACCTTGAAAACAGGCATCTGTGGTATGTTGATAGTGGGTGTTCGCGGCACATGACTGGAGAAAGATCAAATTTTCTCTCACTTACAGCTTTGAATGGTGGGAGTGTAGCATTTGGAAACGGCAAGTCTGGGATAATTGTCGGTATAGATAATATTGATAAAACTCTCTCCCATTCAATTGATAATGTGCACTTGGTTGATGGTTTAAAGCACAATTTGCTAAGTGTGTCCCAACTGTGTGACAAGAACAACCTAGTGGTGTTCTCACGAACACGTTGCTTGGATGTGAATGACGACACAGGAGATGTTGTGTTGAGGGGGAAGCGATGTCAAAATATTTATAAAGTCTATATTTCCACTCTTCCCCAAAATAATCTGACTTATTTAAATGCATTAAATGATGATATAATGCTATGGCACAAGAGACTAGGTCATGCAAGCCTATCTTTGTTAAACAAACTTATTTCCAAAGATTTGGTTGTTGGACTACCTTCCATCAAGTTTAATGATGACAAGGTATGTGAAGCTTGTGCAAAAGGCAAACAAATCAGATCTTCTTTTAAATCGAAAAAATGTGTAAGCACTACTCGACCTCTAGAATTATTACACATTGATTTGTGTGGTCCCATGAGGGTAACCAGTAAAGGTGGGAAAAAGTATGTGCTTGTTGTAGTGGATGATTACTCTCGATTTACTTGGACCTTGTTTTTTGCATCCAAAGATGAAACCTTTGAGAATTTTATTGCCTTTCTCAAAAAGGTTGAAAAGAGAGTAGGACACTCTTTAATTAGCTTGAGATCTGATCATGGAACTGAGTTTGAAAATGCAAGTTTTATCAAATATTGTAATGAACATGGTGTTGATCATAACTTCTCAGCTCCAAGAACACCCCAACAAAATGGGGTGGTTGAGCGCAAAAATCGCCCCCTGGAAGACATGACCAGAACAATGCTTATTGCTAGTGGTCTTCCTAGGTATTTTTGGGCAGAAGCATTGAAGACCTCATGTTACATTATAAATAGATGCATGATCAGACCCATGTTGAATAAAACTCCTTATGAACTTTTCAAAAGCAGAAAACCCAATATTACGCACCTAACGACATTTGGTTGTAGGTGTTTTGTGCATAATAATAGGAAGGATGCCTTAGGAAAGTTTGACCCTAGGAGTGATGAGGCAATATTTCTTAGCTATTCTTCTCACAGCAAGGCATACAAAGTCTTTAACAAAAGGACCTTGTGTGTTGAGGAAAGTGTGCATGTGCTTTTTAATGAATCTAACGTGGTGAGTGAGAATGATGCACAGGAAGATGAACTTGAATTAGGTCTTGTTCGAAAAGAAGTGTTGCTCAAAGATAAACGAGGTAAGAACACCATGGAGAAAACAACTCCTGAAGGTGTTCCTCAGAACAGCAGGCAAGGTGAACACCAAACAAGGGAAAACACCGCTGAACCCTGTTCGGAAACGTGTTCTTCAGGAATAGACTTACAAACATGTGCCGAAACAGGCTCGGGAGATGATCGTAAGCATTATGTTACGACTAGAGTAGAGCATGGGTCTGTGGATCCTCTTACTCCACGACCATGGAAGCACCATAGTTCGCACCCTCTTGATCAAATCTTGTCAGATATTAATACTGGAGTGCAAACTAGATCTAAACTAAAGAATTTTTGTGCTTTCTATGCTTTCTTTCTAACATTGAGCCAAAAAGTGTGAATGAAGCTCTTGCAGATTCAGATTGGATCACGGCTATGCAAGAAGAGCTTCATCAATTTGAGAGAAACAAAGTATGGCACCTTGTACCTAAACCTGTAGAGAGAACAATCATTGGAACCAAGTGGGTGTTCCGAAACAAACTGGATGAGTCAGAACAGTCACTAGGAACAAGGCACGGCTGGTTGTACAAGGATACAATCAAGAAGAAGGGATCGACTATGAAGAAACCTTTGCACCATTTGCTAGAATTGAGGCTATTCGAATCTTAATATCCTTTGCAGCTCATATGGAAATCAAGCTATATCAAATGGATGTTAAAAGTGCATTCCTAAACGGATACCTTAAAGAAGAGGTGTATGTCAAACAACCCCCTGGTTTTGAAAATGGTGATTTTCCAAATCAAGTTTTTAAACTTGACAAGGCACTTTATGGTTTAAAACAAGCTCCAAGAGCTTGGTATGAACGGTTGTCAAGTTTTTCACTTGAAAATGATTTTAGAAGAGGCAAGGTAGACAATACCTTGTTTCTAAAATCTAAGGGGGAACATTTTTTGATTGTCCAAATATATGTTGATGATATTATATTGGGTGCAACTCATCATGATTTATGCAATGAATTTTCAAATATGATGAGGAGTGAGTTTGAGATGAGCATGATGGGTGAGCTTAATTTTTTCTTAGGCTTACAAATCAAGCAAAATCCAAACGGCACCATGATCCATCAGCAAAAGTATATCAAGGAGTTACTTAAGCGTTTTGGAATGGAGTCAGCCAAACCCATAGACACTCCTATTTCTCCTTCAACCAAGTTGGTTATGGATGATGGGAGTCCCTCAGTTGAGGAGAAACTCTATAAGGGTATGATTGGGTCACTCTTATACCTAACCACTAGTAGACCTGATATTGTTTTTAGTGTTGGTTTATGTGCCCGTTTTCAGGCTAACCCTAAGGAAACTCATCTTAAAGCTGTTAAACGGATACTAAGGTATTTGAAACATACACCCAATTTAGCTTTATGGTATCCTAAAGGTTGCAATTTTGATCTTGTTGGATATGCTGACGCTGACTATGCTGGATTCCTAGTTGATAGAAAGAGTACCTCAGTCTTTTGTGCTATTATGATTATTTATGAAGACTGCTGCCTTGGGAGATGGAGAAAGAGTATTCATGACAGACCTTGGAATGAGAGAAGCATGTTCAAGAACAGATGGCTCGAACAGGTATGCCTTGATTGTCATTAATGTATGCTGCCAGCTTAAATTCTAGGTGTTTCCTAGGTGGCCCTTCATAACGGGTAGGGAGTTTAAAAACCCCCTTTGTGTGTGTCTGTTTTCCCCGTCTTGCTCTCTCTCTCTCTCTCTCTCTCTCCTTTGTTCTTGCTTTCAAACCCTAGCAAAACCCTCTAAACCCTAATCTCTCTCCTCTAACAAACAATGGCTTCCAACAACACCTCTCACTCAAAAGCCCTCGTTCTTGCTTCCTCAATCCCTGCTCCTTCTCGCCCAATCTCGTACAAGCCTTTCAAATTCCTGAAAAGCTTGTCCCTAAAATCAGTGGGAATGGGGATGGATGATATTCCTTTTGAATGTCGAAGGGAATTGGTGTTCCTCGTAGGGGCAATTGCTTGTCCCATTTCAGTTGAGTCAGAGGGAGCAAAGTCGGGGTCTCAAGAACAATTCTTGGAAACCCCTGAAGGGTTTAATTTTGAGCCCTGTTCTTCTGGGTTGTTCTCTGACACCGCGACAGAAACAGGGGCTGCCTCTGTTAAAGGTGTGTTTGTGGAGGATCTGCATGTCGACTTCCAAGGGAAGTCGAATGAGTCGTCAGAGGAGAGTCTAGAGAAGAATTCTCTCCCTGAGGCTGAAATCTCCCTCCAGTCTTTCAAACTGGAGAGAAAAGGAAGAGGGTGAAAATCGTGGCTAGGCGTAGCAGAACGCCAAGAACAAGGCCATAACCAAGGTCTCAACCCTCTCAAACTCCTCAATCCTCTAAGCCCTCTCGATTATCTGCAAGGCTAGCGTTTCAATCCTCTCATCGTCCCTCCAAACCCTCTGCTCCTATCATCGAGGAGATTTCTTCTTCTTCTGAAGGGTTCTCGAGTTCTGACTCTGAGAACACCACGTTCAAACAGGGGACACCGGTGTTTTCCGAGTCCTCTGAAGAACAATCTCCTCCAAAACCAACCAATAAACTTGCTGTGAAGCCCTCTCCTGCCAAAACACCCCTCAAGCGAAAGCCCAGAACAGCCCCTCTACCAGAAACTACCACCTCTGTTCCTGTCCTTAAACGCCCAAAGCAGTTCACTCCCTCTCCTATGTCTGACAAACATGCGCAGTTGCTAAAGCGCAATGTCGTCAGGGGGAAGGTAGTGAATGTAAGCTTTTTCGAGGAACAGGGTCTGGGGGTGTTCTTGACCAAGCTTCGAGCCCAAGGCTGGCTTGAGTTATTTGCAAACACCCAGCAAGGGTGTTCTGTGCCCGAGTTGGCTGAATTCTATGCCAACTGCTCTGTCACAAATGGGGTAGTGACAAGTGCTGTCAATGAGTGTCATTTCTCCTTTGATGAAGCCACCCTAAGTGATATTCTGGGCATCCCCTCTTGTGGATTTGCTGTGTATGTGAGGGAAGACAAAACTGCCCTGGAAACAGCCAGGCTCTTAGAGGTGTCCAAACGCCTTAGTCAAAAATAGGGCCTGAGAACACCCCTTTCGGTTAAGAAGGGTGAAATGACCTCCGTGCACCAACTACTGTTTATGTTCACTATCAAGAACATAATACCGCAAGGTCAAGGGCAAAACTCAGCAGATGCCTTCGATCAATGTCTGGTGGACCTACTGGATCAGGAGGAACCAGTAAACCTCCCTGCAATTATGATTCGCCACATAGAGCGAATTGCAAACACCACCCGGGCACATGATCTTGGCTATGGGTTTCTGTTGACAAGGGTGCTTGAGCACTTTGGGATAGTGCTCACACGAAGAGTGGCGGCCCAAATCATTGATGAGATTGGGATTGACACTCTCCTAGGGTGTGGCTATGAGGTTAGCGAAGGGTCAGTTTCCAAATAGGGACGTCGACCACCTCGACCACCTGTTTCTGGGCAACCTTCCGTCAAGGTTGAGGCTGTTCTTAAGGACAATGCTCGCCTCAAGGATGAGCTCTCAGCTGTCAAGGCTGCTCTTACTGAGGAACGAGCTCTCTCGGCCAAATGCCATGAAGATCTCCTTGCACTTCTCTCCACTCTTGCCCCCAGCATTCCTCCTCTGCAAACGAAACCACCCCCTGCTCCCTGATTGTATAGGCTGCTCTCTAGTCTCCTCCTTTCTTAATTTCGTTTTTTGGCATTGTATTTTTTTAATGCAATATCTCATTATTAATGCTTCTTGCCCCTTCTGCTACATACTTCTTTTCTTGCATTCATAATGTTGTTTATGCTTTTTAATGATGCCAAAAGGGGGAAGAAGAGTGTAACCCTCCTATTGACGAATGAACTTAGCATTGACTTAAGTGGACTTTGACTTACGTGGATCCCTATCAGCATTCAATTTTTTTTGTCAATATGGTCACTTGGTTTGTCATCATCAAAAAGGGGGAATTTGTTGAGTATATTTAGTTTTGATGATAACAAATCCAAGTGTAAAAATTTATCCAAGTAATGTTGCTCCAAACACGATCTCCAAACAGGCCTAACTGGTGTTTGTGATATTTATTGTATTAACTGGTTTGCTACATGTGAGAACAAGTCTTCTAGACAGGTTTTACTTGGTGATTCCATATTAAGTCAAGAACACCATCTCGACAGTTGATTGTAAGGCATGTTCCTGAACTCTAGCAATGCAAAGAACAATCCCAGCAAACAAGGTGGCCTTGGTGTTCACAGCAGCTCTACAAATCTCAGACAAGATGACTGGTTCAAAACACGAAGTCTTGGGTATATAGGTTTTATTTAATTAGACTCTTGTTAATATGCCAATATTGAAAACATCATTTTTAAACACTTCTTGAATCGGTATTTGCGCTAAGTGCTTCAGAACACCAGTTGCGAACAACCCTGCGAACAGGGTGCCTAGGGTATTTCTGAACTGCAGTAGCCACACCCGGTTATCTTTGAAAATTTATTTTAGTTGGCTAAGATCCCCAGATTACTTTCCTTGAATTTCAAAACTGCTATTTCTCTGGAAAGGATATTTCTTGAAAATATTATGGGAGATTTTCGAAAAAAAGTTTTGGGAGATTTGCCAAAACTTAAAGATTTCCTTTGACCATATTTTCGGATATAGTAAAGTTTCAAAAGCTGAAAATTTCTGGTTGCTTTTTTGAATCCACCTCACGGTTATGGGAAGATAAGGCTTATCTTTTAAGATATCAAATCCCTTATATTTTGGCAAAATTTTATCACTAGCCGTAGGAGAACATTTCCTGATTGAAAATCGATTTCTATACTTAGCTGATTCTGTGGCTTATGACCGTTGGTTTTTGTGTTTAAAAACCTCAGCTTTTTCTCTTCCAGTAGACGCACAACACACGGGAAAAGAGCAGATAGAAAACTCAGGTTGAATTTGCTTAAACACAGCTTTTTGAAAAATTCAGGAAAAATCAGAAAACACGGTCTACACTCAAATATTCTTGAGCTTCATTCTGAAAAGCAAACCGTGACAAGCTGTGTTTGATTTTGAGTTTTCAAACCATTGGCATAATAGGATCTTCATTGTACCTTACATCTGCTTAGTGAGAAGCACCCCTGTAAGGTGTTTGTAACCCTGATCTTGAATCAGAAAAGTGAGTGAGTGTGTCCTAGTCGTGTGGACTTGGGCGTGTCTAATCTTGCGAAGGTTGGACGTGGTGTAACCTGTCTTTGGGAAGAAGGTTACGTGGTTGCAAGTTGTAACAAGGTGTGTTACATTTGTAACGTGTGAAGCCGTTAGTGAAAGTGGTTAAATCCTACACGAGGTAGGTCGTGGTTTTTCACACCTCAGTTGGGCTAGAGGTGTTTTCCACGTAAAAATTGTGTGTGCTTTATTTTCCGCATTATCTTGGTGATTTTCGCATCTGCAATATTTGAGAACACCCCGTGCAAACAAGCTATCAGGGTGTTTGTCATTTGAGAACAACCTCTGTGAGGGTGTTTGTTATTTAGAACGCGAAAATCAGACACCACAATTCACCCCCCCTCTTGTGGTTGTATACTCACGAACTCAACAAGACTAATCTTCATTAGGCACTTGAATAGCAAGCACACAATCTTCCCAATACACATATCAAACATTCGCAGGCTTACATTACAATTTTAGTAGACTGATCTCCAATGTGGGAAAGCAAATTCACTAAAAGGGGACTAACAGATTTCAGGCTTGCAACTAATTTGAGACTGTCAAATGGAACTCACCAGCTCTGAGAGTGAATCCGAACACACAAACTTTAGAATCCTCAAATTTCTCAATTGATTAAAACAAACCCTATTTCTCAAACTCAGAATCTTATCCTTATCCCAAAAATTGGAAAACCCTAACCCTAAATCGTAATTAGACAAGGCAAAACCCTAATAGATGAGCACATGTACTTGTCAAGGAGCAAGAAGGGATGGCTGCAAAGTACAGAGAAATTCGGACCTACACGACTATGGGGATTGAAAATTCGTAGCCACTACGTACTGAATAGCTACACGTTGAGCCAGCAAAGAACTGGGCATTAGGCTGAAAAGTATGCGAAATTATGACAAACGCAAACATCATTTTGGGGAGCGAAATTGGCAATGGACAGCGAAAATTACCACATGGTTCACCGGAAACTGCAAATTGATCAAAGGGCAATGTCGTTCTTCTTAGGTCTGAGATGAATGAACCCTAGTTTTCGCTCGATCCTCTCTCTCTCTCTCTGTGTCTGAAGAAGGGGCCTGCGCAATATCGAGTTCTGGACGATAAACTGAAGAAAAAGGAAGGGGATGTTGAGATCAAGTTCTGAAACCGAAAAAAATTGTTCTCCATTTGGAATGGGCTGCTAAATTTGGTCTCTATGGTCTTAATTTGAGTCCACTGCATTTGGTCTCCACGTCAGTCTCAATTCGAGTCTGTAATGGGTTTTGGTCTCAAAAATTGGTCTCCATTAGGTACCAACATTTTTTGTTTCCAATTTCGATCTCTAATTAAAATTGGAGACCGATTTTTTTTTTGGGCCTCCAATGGACTAGATTTTTGTAGTGTGGCTAGCATTCTTCCCTACATGTGATGCAATCCTATAGGTTAGTAGATTGATCTTGGCGAGGGTATTTTTATAGCACCTTTGATTGCTTGAGTTATAGCCTCTTCGCAACTACGGTGCCCTCTCCACCTTCGATTGTTTGAATGTAGACTGTTGTTGGTCAAACTACTATTATGTCGTTGCTTGCTACTCAATCCTAAAACAAATCCACAATAAGATAATACAACTTTGATAAAAAAACGATTTTGCTCTGATCAAATTGAACTACCAGAATTTTTGCATTAATAGTCGTTTTTCTTTTTTTTACTAGTAATTGCACATAATTCATCGTTGATAGACAAGTATATATCCGTGCTTGCAATTCATCCTACTTCAATCTTACATAGACTTGAATTTTTCAAAGCGAAGTGAAAACGGTATGGAGTTGGATTCAACCTAGTTATGAAAATAAATTACGTTTGATGTGCGTAACATTGCTAGATTTGGTCGTGAACCATGTTCGTATTTTTAAAAAAATGTGAAAATGGAGAGGTTATCTTTATCCTAATGATGTTTTTGTGCACATAACATATGAAGTTCGATTAATTTCATGTTTTTAGCATGAATTAAGCTCCAAGTTTAATTAAATTCTGATCAAAACACATTCAATTTTGTGATTATTTTTCTGACAAACTTGTCAACCCAAAAAAATCAAGTTCATACTTATTTTAGGTTAATTTATTTGAATAGGGCCAACTGGAATTCAATTAGTATCAGTTCTAAAATTTTGATACCAAATTAATAGGATCAATTTGAAAACAATTTCGAATAGTGCTAATGAGTGTTTATTAATATTAGATTGTTGAATATTAAAAACAAAGAATAAGTAGGTAACTTGAGTGAGTGCTTGTCAGTACTAATCAATGCTAATGAGTCATGATCCGCACTAATCGGTTCTGATAAGCGATGGCAAATGTTGATCAGTCTTGAATTTTGATGATAAACGATGATGCGTACTTATAGTAAGTTTAAGATGCACGTAGGAAAATCCTAGCATATTGAATTCACAAGTTTACAAAAGGAAGTGAGTAACCAAGATGTCTATAAGAGGAAGAAAGCAACCAAATCATATGTTTGGATAAATTAATGAACGAACAAGGGTATGCAGAGCTCTATAGCGTATTGAATTGATCCCAAAATGGATGAACAAGCAGGAAGATCCTAGCTTAGGACCACAAAAATCTCTAGCCTTGCTTGTAATTCCTACAACAAACTCAATATGAATTAAATCAAAGAATCTGGTTTTAATCACAAAAATTACCAACAAGATTAACAACAGATTAATCTCTCTCCATGAGTACCAGGAATCCAAGGTCGATTCCAAATGAAGGTGGAAAACTTCGTTTCTCCAACTTGATCATAGGACGACGTGTTTCAAACCTACAACTGTATCAAAATACAATGTTAGTAATCAACTTATACCAAATCGTTAAAATTGTTCAATTCTGTCTAATTTAATTAGTATTGAGCTTGGCAAATCACGTGCTGGAAATATTTTAGATGGCATTGACATTGGTTAGGCTACTTTAAAATCATACTCAGGCTAGCCTTAATCTGTCCAATACATTGACATAGGTAGTACTTGTCAAGCCGACAAGATTTTACACTAACGGTGTGTTTGGTATAAGAGAAAATTATTTTTCCAGAAAATCATTTTCCACGAAAAATATTTTCCCAAGAAAAATAATTTTTCATTTACATTTTCAGCTGTTTGGTAGAATGGAAAATCATTTTCTTTTCACTTCATTTTTTGTCATTTGATAGAATGAAACCCTGCCCTCTACCCCTCACTTCATTTCTTTTAACCATCAATCCCCTCCGCTGCTCACTGATTTGACCCAACCAACAAATTCTATTTCTCTCTTCTCTTAAAAATCAAACCCAAAACACCAGTAAAAAAATACCAGGTAATAAACCTAGAAAAAGAGAGGGTCAACATTTATGAATCTCAATTTTTTCACTCTTCCCAGGGATTACCCAATAGAATTTGAGTGATATTAAACCCAGATTAAAGAAAATGACAAAGGGGTAGATGATGGATGTCTCAGACTACGAAGTTCTTGAAAATGGCAACAGTAATAAGGCGAAAGAACTCAAGAATGATTTGCAGAGATTGAAGATAGAAATCATCGATGAAGATGACGAAGATGAAGAAGAGAAGAAGAATGAGAGACAAAATGAGAGTGAAAATAGAGTAATTCTGGGTACAATTAAAAAAAAATAGAATGAGAGACAAAATTAGACAACGAAAGTTGGGCATGGAAAATCAATTTTCCTACTTTTTCAAGAGAAAACAATTTTCTTCACATGGGGTAAAATGATTTTTTCCTGAAAATGATTTTTCTCTCCACCTTTTACCAAACAACATAAAATGAAAAAACACACACCCTAAGTCTACTTTCGAGCCTCTATGGTTAGACAATCGAATAGGGGTTCAATTTGTAACATTTGCCTCAGATTCAGTTATCTAAATTAGAATAACATAGGCAATTAATGTATAGCACTTACCATGCCACATGGCTAACGATCTTGCCCAAAGCCTATATCATATTCTTAGGAGTACATACTCTTACAAGCCACATCAGCGCTATATATTAAAAATTATCTATATGACAAATACACGTTGAAAAAATATATATATGCGGCAGGAGGGAGTACACACTCCTAGGTTATGATATGCATTACCGATCTTGCCCAAATTTCTCTCCTTTTTCTGCTACTCTGGCTTTCTTTAAATAACGATCAGAAGGAAGCAGGAGCCGTACTCAGTAATGACACAACGACAAATATGAATCTTGTCCGAATACTCCAGCAGCGAGTTTACATGCTATTTCCAGCAATTTTCCTACAATTCAACAACTTTCATCAATAAATAAACTAGCCAGATGATTAAATTTAGGCTAGCCATGCTTAAGTAGTGATTCACTGAGACATTTGAATGAATTGTTTAAAAATGACTAGCATAATTAACAGGCCAACTAAAAAATTGACAAGAATATTTTGTGCGTAAATTTAATGCAAAGGGCATCATAATATTTTGAAATTTGAAATTATAAGTATATAAATAATTTGAATCTTATATCTTATAAATACAAAAAAATTGTATTAAAAGGGATTTATTTTTGAACACAATATAGCTCTATCGACTTTGTCAAATGAATATCAAAGATAAAAAGTACGTAATATTCAAAATTGGACAAAGTAGAAAACTAATTATGACTCAGGATTTAAAATGCAATTTTGACAGTAATTGCGCTTCATATCGCGACTATCGCAGTATGAAAACGCGATTCGTCCAACTGTAAAACCTTTCTAGTACATCCGATTTGTAGCAGTTCGGTCGCATTTTGAATCCATGATTATGCCAACGTGAAATATAACGCAAGTGGCTTGGCTACTTGAAGAAAATTTTAAATTAGATAGGCTGTCAAGTATTAATTGGTTGGCAACAAGCATGTCAGTATCAGCAAGGAATGTGGATCACATGATCACATCTGATCTGGGTGTTGGAAACATACATACTATTACTACAACTGCAAGACCAGTTAGAAATTTTCAAATTTCCTTATTATTTCCCAATGCAGGTGGAAAAAGGACATGCTCCCATGTAACGTTTGGAATGTAGCGAACCTCCAAAGTTACTGCTATGAATCCCATATGTATAAAATCCTCCGCCCGTGAAATGCCATGTAATCACAGGCTAATTCTGCAGATAAAAGAATCTCACCGTTTGAATCAGTACATGTACAGTTTGATGTTGTTAATTAGCTGCTGTTGTCTGATATTTTATTGTTCTAATAAAATATCGACAAATAATCTGATAATGTATATCCTTCACATTGGAAATCTTCTATATATAAATGTGAAAATAGCATAGTGTAAAATGAAAGAGTATAAGGATGAACGCATGTATGTTTCATCTGGTATATTATTATGGTTTATTGATGTTGAATTCTATTTTATTTTAAATCCGCCTTTTCAGAAACCCATGCAATATTTTTTAACAACATTCTTTCTATAATTGGCGACACTAAGAAAATAAGTTACTCATTAAGTATAAGTCCAAGCTTTGATTCTTTTCTACTCAAAGTGATGCCATACCAGGGCCAGGCCATTCCAATATGGTAATAACAAAAAAGAGGGCCAATAGTGTGCAAGCATAGAAAAAAGTATGATTGTGCCCAAAGAAAGGGAAAGCCAATGGCCAAAGTGGTAAAAGACAGTGCCTACTCGCAATTTTCAGCAAATAATTAATGAAGTGGCCAAGTTGGTGGGTCAGGCCAACCCACCTAAGGGTGGGACGAATTTCAAAAATAGAAAGATTAAAAAATTGAAATAAAACTTGCCCAATTGGAAGGATTCATTTTTTCACGATAAAAGTAAGAAAATACAAAAAATCAACAACCACCTTTAATAAAAGCTCACAAGTCACAATGTCCCACTCCCATGTCCATCAACCGTCAATTAGCTGGCCATAATAAGAACAAAACATCCCTAAATGTGCTGGCACTAACCAATAGTCATTGATCTTTTCTTGTCAGCCCTAAGATATTTGCATACATAGACTATGGCCTTAAAGAGCATCTCCAATGGCATGCTCGCGAGCCAAAAAGGAGGAGAGAGAAATGGAGTGAGGCAGGGCGGCTGCAGCAACGAAGACCTCACGACTCGTGGCTCGCGGGGAAGCTCGAGGTTATGAGCCGATTTCGGGACTCTTTTTTTGCTTTTTTATTTTTTAAATATTTTTAAATAGTTTTTCTTTTTATTCTAAAAATAAAGTTGTGAGTTATAGAGTGGGTTCATAGGTATTATTTTATTTGATAAGTCAAAATTGTGAACCTTGCATTCTAAGGACGAAAACTTGGGAACAAAAAAATTAGCTCATAAAATGATGTGAACGGGCAAGTCCCCTACTGATGAGTTAAAGAACTGGCTCACTATTGAAAATGCGCTAAGAAACTTCTAACCATGCATAGCATGTACTATGTTATTCTATGTGGAGATTTTACTATGTTTTGCTAAGAAATGAAAAATTTACTATGAAGTAATCATTCCAGTGGTAAGATCAAATTTGCATATAATAAGAATTAAGAACAATAATAACACTGGAAATAAAGTTTTTTCACCAAAAACGAATCAAAGAAAACTAAACAATGAGTGTAGATTAGTCAAATTACCTCTTCGTTTAGCAACAACCTTCTTGTCCATACCCGGGGCCTTGACCTCCCCGCTGGGAACAAAACCCCGTCAATCCCCTGAACTGAAATCCGGCCATCCGTATAAATATCCGGGTCGAGCAAATAAGCCGACCCTCACCTGAACCAAACCGGACTGAGCCGTCTGCCTCTTCGGCCACCACCTTGTTCGGCAAACGGAGCGTTGCATGGCTTACTTGGCCAAAACGCCTCACCGCGGCGTACATGCTCTCTTCGGTCTGGTATTCGGGTATAATGTGGTAGTACATTATGTGCTCCAGAGCCCCAGGCTCAGCCAACTGGTCAGCCATCAGTCTCCCCATGGCCTCGTCACCCCTCTGAGTCTAGCTGCCCCATCTGGGCGGCGAGTGAGGTTAGGTTGACAAGAATGTCGGCCAGCTCATTGTAGCCGCCGTAGTGGATTAAGGTGGCGATGAAATCCCTGACCTGGCTGGCCCCATCAAAGTGGTGGTGGCGCCCACCAGGTCCTGGGGCGGGGGCCGGGGCCGGGGCCGGTGCGGGTCCCGGGGTCAGCGCCTCAAAGATGGGCCCCCGCATTTTGCTGGGCATATGCAAATGCTGAACAAATGAACAGAAATAATGGCAGACACTTCAGTTTCATGGCTCCCAGTTTAGACACAAAAATTAAGTTTTCAAGATGAATGGGGCGTGAAGGGAGAGTTAAATCACTGATAGTGCTTCTTTCTCTATTTGTCGAGCGTTTTGTGTCGGGAATGAATGAAGGGAGAGCCAAACACGTGAAGAAAAAAATGAATTGTTTTTTTAGGGCTTGTTTGGGTAGCGGGTAAAGTGGCGAATGTGGGGAAATAGCTTGGGAAGAATACAACATATATATGAACAAAAGGGACATGTGGCATGTCCAGGACAACTAGAGAAGGGTACCTTCCGCCTATGGCAATACAGTCTGTTAACTGAAGCGGGTCCCACGCGACATTCTTCTCTAACAGCTTGTCTGTGTTTTTATTATACTTTCATGTATCACTAAATATGTCTATATTATCCATTATTTATTTAGCTAAAAAACGATTTTGTTGTGATGCTAATGAGTAACATTGGCATGAGTGCATGTGCCTTGCTGTACTTTTTAAAGTATTTTCAAGGGCTATTCATATTTTTATACAGAGCCAAAAATGCTTTTGTTGTTTGATTTGTGATTAATTTGTTGTACGTTCAAGTTTCAAATGTTGGAAGGTGCAATAAACCATCCTAATAAATTAGGGTAAATTAGGGTAGTGATATATGTCTTGTCATAAGATACTCTTAAGTGTCTTATCTTATCATAAATTAACATATTTTATGATTTAAAATAATAACTTTTTTAATGATTATACTTAATTATGAATTGCTAACCTCAAATATTCATTGGCTATGCCAACAAAGTATTAAATTATGCCCGAATCGTATTAACCCGATCTGTGAGTATATATGACACACATATTTTAGAAATGTGATAAATTACGGATAAAAAAATAATTTTATATAATTTATAAGTTGTAATATGCTCCTGTTATCCAATCTTATCATTTCTTTTCAATTTAAAAATATAATAGTATAATTTTTAAGTCAAAATAAGACACTTGTGAAGTATCTTATAGTAAGATACTTATCATTTTGCAATAAATGAACAATACCAACCCAACTTTTCCGTGCAAGATTTTGGAAACGGCAGTGTGCTTTTTAGGTTCTTAATTTTCTGTCAATAATTGAAATATTAATTTATCAGTTTTGTGAAAAGAATTTGAAATACTTATTTTATATATATATATATATATATATATATATATATATATAGACACACACATACACACTTACATAAGGATATCTTTTAATGTTACATAGGAGAATATCAATAAGGTATACAAGTCTATATTTTCTAAATTTCGACCTCAAAAGTACTAGTTGTTGTTGTGGTAAACATAAGTTTTACTAAAAATGCTTAAATGATGCATAGATTTAAGACGGTCAAAGTGTGGCTTTTTAAGCAAATGTACCCAACACAACATGTAAATTGAGAAAATGGTGACAACTACAGTATGATAAGAAAATCAACAATCAAAATTGCAAGCTAGCAAGATCTTTGGTGGCTTATCCATGACAATCTATATCGTCTATGAATTTTACTCTTAGAAGTCACATAAGACTCTTTTATGTATGTGTATTTGTCATATAACCAACTATGGTATCGGAATTGACCCATTGATATGTCTTTGTAAGATATGCATTTGTCCTGCAAGATTCAATATAGTCTTTGGTTGAACACATGTTTGTCATGTAAATTAACCATTCACAAAATATGAAATAATTACTATTCCAAACAAGCTCTATAATATAAGAGATGATCTTGTCTAACATAATAGACCTTTGCCTTAAAGGAAATTTTATGTTACTCTTTCAGTAGGACGTACCATTGAAAGGTCAGCATGCAGGCTAATTAACTTAATTAAAATACATGTGAAAAAAATGATTGACTCGATAAGGAAAGTCAAGTCGTGGTTATACTTGACAAAAAATTGGATGTGGATTGAGCTTTGTTCAAACACACAATAAAATTTCAAGATAATTTTTTCTTCCAAGATTCCAACATTCATATTATTCGATTAGGTCAGACAAATTGGATGAAGCTAATTTTACTTTGAAATCACAATAATGAAACATAAGTAGCAAAATTCTTTTGCTTACATGAAATCGAGTGAAAATTTTTCATTCATATGTAATTCTTTTTAGATTAATTAGCGATAATTTCATCAGTTTTGGTCAATCATTTATAAAAATTAACTTTGAGAACTATAGTTGGAAAATTTTACATTGCATTAGTTGGACAAAGGGGGAAAAAAGAAGCAAATAACTACCATTGCAAAACATCAAGATTATTTTCGGTTGCTTTGTGAAGTACACTGAGTCATAAAGGTTGTTATTATAAACCAAAACAGAAAAACTAGTAGGATTCTATCTTGTATCTGGCTCAGGGCCAACCACAAACTTTAGTAGCACAATGCTAGCTATCTGCTTTGCAATTAGGCATCCTATCCCTTGGCTTTTCTGGTAATCTCTATATACAGCTTTATTCATGTACACATGTAGGTAGAAAGAAGGTTCACTAGAACAATCGATCACACAAAATTCATGACCTGTACCGTATATATTTTACACCAAGTCGACTCATTTTTGCTCCTACCAAACTATTAGGATTTAAACAGAGTGATAATAGCGGAAGCGCTAAGATGCATAAGATATTCAGAAATTGAAAATAGAAACAGAATAATAGGAACAGAACAACGACACAAGATTTACGTGGAAAACCCAATGCGGGAAAAACCACGGACGGCGACAGCACCAAAACAATCCACTATGAGTAGGAAGAATACAACACGATCACAATCACCACAGTGATTTGATCTAAGAGCAGAATTACAATCTCTCTCTTGTAATCTCTCACAAAGTACTTCTACCTCTCAATGTGTTTATCAATACTGGAGTGATTTTAGATCATAGGCTTGACCCTCCTTATATAGGGTTTGAAAAATAGGGTTTTTTCCCTTAGAATGAAACCCTATCCGCCAGAGAGAAAACTCCCGCGGACAAAACCCTAGCCGCACGTCCACGAGGCACGGCCACCCAATGCCACATGGCACGACCGTGCCACGTGGCACGGTACCCCCATGTTGTTTTTCTGCCTGTTTCGTCGTCTGCTCCTTCGTCTTGGCACGCGCGTGCTCACGCAGCGTGGTCCCACCGTGCCAGTATTCGAATTTTGGGCCATAAAACCCAACAATCTCCACCTTGGACCAAAATCTCCAAACTCCCGAAGGGTGACGCCCCCCAAGGGGCAATGCGCCGAAGGGCACTCAAATACTGTGAATGCCAACTGCATCCAAGCAATGTTTGAACTTAGCTCTGGGAGATGACTTATGTGAACCTTTCTTCATATAACCTGTCATAGTAGATGCCTGCAAGACATAGAGGCTTCCTTGTCTTAAACCCTTCAGTAAAATCCGACCGCCCTTCGAGACCTTCAGAACTCCACATTCAGCTGAATATTTGCACCCTTTGGATTCAAGGGTGCCCAACGAGATGAGGCTACGCTTCAAGTTAGGTACGTAACGAACATTCCATAAAGTCCTGACAACACCATCATGGGTCTTGATTTTAACAGTACCGATTCCAGTTACATTACATGAGGATTATTGCCCATGTGAACAACAGTTGAGTCAACTAGATCATATGTTGAAAACCAATCCTTGTGAGGACACATACGATAGGTACACCCACAATCAAGAATCCAATCAGAATCGCTCCCCCTTTCAGTAGAGGTAACAAACAGAACGTCACCATCAGAATCAGATTCAGCAAACGAAGTTTCAGCAGGCTCATTAGAATTATCTTCTTCTTTCTCCTTCTTCTTTTGCAGTGTCCAACAGTTAGCAATAATATGACCCAATTTACCACAGTAATTACAGGCCTTACCAGCATGAGGATTTTTAGACTTAGAACGGTTCTTACTCCTATTACCGTTCCCCTTTTCAGTTATTGTATCCCTTACTACTAATTCCTCAATAGAATCAGCATGAATGTCAAGATCAAACTTCTCCTTAGACAACAGGTTTGACTTAACATCATTAAACGGTATAGTATTAGAATTACTATATAACATAATCTCCTTAAAGTGTTTATAAGAAGGGGGTAACGACACAATAAGCAAAATAGCCTTATTTTCATCCTTAATTTTAACATCTAAACTCTCCAAATCTACCAGAATAGAATTAAATTCATTCAAGTGTTTTTGGACAGGAGTACCTTCAGCCATACGAAAGGTGTACAACCTTTCCTTCAACCGGATCTTGTTGGTTAGACTCTTTGTCATATAGAGTTCTTCTAACCGAGTCCACAGATCCACTGCAGTCGCCTTATCGAGCACTTCTCGCAGGACATGAGGTGCCAGGCACAGCTGTATGGCTGAAACTGCCTTCAGCTCCAATTCTTCCCATTCTTCCTTCGTCAGTGACTCACGCCTCTCCTTCAGTTCTGCTGCCCATTGCTCCTCTGTCATCTTTTCGGGTTTCACGTGAGGTCCCTTTAGAACTTTCCACAACCCATGTTGGATGAGAACAGCTCTCATCTGTACCTTCCAGAGATTAAAGCTAATCACCCCATCGAATTTCTGAATATCTACCCTCATGATAGAAGACATCGTGAACTATAGTTCTGATACCACTTGTTAGGATTTAAACAGAATGATAATAGCGGAAGCGTTAAGATGCAATAGATATTCAGAAATTGAAAACAGAAACAGAATAATAGGAACAGAACAACAATACAAGATTTACGTGGAAAACCCAATACGGGAAAAACCACGGAGGGCGACAGCACCAAAACAATCCACTATGAGTAGGAAGAATACAACACGATCACAATCACCACAGTGATTAGATCTAAGAGCACAATTACAACCTCTCTCTTGTAATCTCTCACAAAGTACTTCTACCTCTTAATGTGTTTATTAATACTGGAGTGATTTTAGATCCTAGGCTTCACCCTCCTTATATAGGGTCTGAAAAATAGGGTTTTTCCCCTTATGATGAAACCCTAGTCGCCAGGGAGAAAACTCCCCCGGACAAAACCCTAGCCGGCAAACAGAAGAGGCGGCAAAACGACACATCCACGAGGCACGGCCACGATCGTGCCACATGGCACGGCACCCCCGTGCCGTTTTTCTGCCTGTTTCGTCGTCTGCTCCTTCGTCTTGGTACGCCCGTGCTCGCGCAGCGTGGTCCCACCGTGCCGGTACTCGAATTTTGGGTCATAAAACCCAACACATGCATAAGTTCAATTTAAATAACAATGTACACCCTATTCCATGTAAAAATATTGGGTCTCCACTAAATAAAAAGATCGACTCTATTTATTGCCATGTATCATGTCTCTGCTTGATCTCATCTTCTTTGTCTCTTGCTATTTATTTATTAATATTTAGAGCCATATATATTCATAATTTTGAGACGTCTATTTATTTTGTTATCATTAGTTCAACATAATCGATTAAGCAATAGAAGAAAAAGGTGGTATTTTCGATTTCTAAGGATGTTCATTCAGTTTAATTTTATTTTGATTTGTAGTCTTCAAACCAAGCTAATAGTGTATTTGATTCATCTTAAATCTTGCACAATTTTTAGTTTCTACAAATTTGTACAATTTTTTATTTCAATAAATTTTTTTAATAGAAATTTGACATAGATATATATTGAACCTGAAATTATGTCATTTTATATCATTTTCTTATATAATACTTGCTGAAAATAAATGCATTAATTAAGATTTTAATATACTTATGTTTGTTTTGTAGGAATTGAAGATTTTGGAAAAAAAAAAAGTAATTTGCTTAATTAATCAAGGGATGGATCAAGATAAGAGGAAGGGAACAGAACAAAGAATAGGCCGAAGCCGACACAACTCACAACTGGCCCACGGTTTAGCTACAGAACCCAAGCCCAGCGCCACGCCCCATCTATCTTTCCCCTCCTTCGCGGGCTCTCCACAGCCCATTTGCTCCCAACTACACTTCTCTCCTTAGCTCCCTCTCTTCCGTTACCTCATGCCCGTTTCTTTTCTTTTTCGGCTCAAATTCGCCCCCGGCTTTTCTTTTCTTCTCCGTCCTTCTGCAGGAGCCTAGTGGCCCATTTTGCAGGCCTACGCGCCCCACCGTCTCTTCTCTCCTTTCCCAGGCAATTCACCGGCCTGGGCATCGAGTTATTTTTCCATACCCGCAGCCCAATAGCGGCTAAAGCCAATCTGCTTCCCTTGCCTCATTTAATCATCACACGCCAATCATCTGAAGATGCCTCCCTTCCCCTTCTTCCTTTCTCTCTGTGTAAATCCAGACCCGAGACCTCTAAGCCTTCTGATTTTGACTCCTCATTTGCAATAAGTGCAACTCTTGATTTCTCTCCCCTCTTTCATCATCACTATTAATCTTATCCAGTACTCTTCATCATCATCAATTTCACGGTTTCAAGATTTTATTTCAGGAATTAAGTGAAGCAATGAAAGGGTGGAGAGTTCGTCTTTGGCTATAATAAGGGGACTCACGATTGATTGAAAAAGAGGCGCAGGCAGTAGGAGTAGGAGTAGGTAGAAGATAAGAGTTCATTTTTTTGCTTTCTTCTTCCCGCTTTCTTCTTCCCATTTTTCATTTTTAGTCTCAGTTTTAGATCCAGTTGTAATTGATTTGAGTTTTGCTCGAGTGAAATTTTGATTTTTGGAGCTGATATCCGATAAATTCACTTCAGATTCATCTGGGTTTTGGTTTCTGTCCTACTCTTGGTTTTGGATTGTGTTTCAGTTGTGCTTGGTATTCGGTTCTAAATCAAATATATCTATTCGCTTGATGGAGTGGAGTGGATATATGGACTTTGATTTGTCTAGATTGATGTTGATCCTCTACTGGGTATAATGTTGCCATTTTCTCAAATTGAATTGCTGAATTTCTAATGCCAATTAGCCTCATCTAGTTCATGTTGAGTTCTGAATTTTGGTGATTGACTGCTACCTTCATGAGTTTAGTCTACTGAAAATCAAAATGTTAGTTACCGATGTCATAGTAGTTTCCTTCCCTTGCTGCCAAGTTCACCTTATTTTTCTCTGTCATAACAATAATTTTGATTACAAGGAATGCTCGGGAATGTTATTTGTTTGGTAAATTAATTTGATTTTATTGCTTAGCTCTTAGTTTAGATTAGGAATTTATAAATCTAATTACATAATCCATCCAGGCCGACTGCCAAGTTCTGCGACGGTAGATTATGCGCTTGCGATTTAAACTTATCTTTATTAAAAATCATAACAAGTTTTTGGTGCCGTTGTCGGGGATGAGTTTTGAAATTTGGTTGCATCGACTCATTGTGAGTTGTGTTTGAATCATTTTCATTTCTTTCGTTTCGTATTTTTGATTTTCGATTTTGTGTGTGTTAGTTTAGTTTAGTTTAGATTTCTTTTTGGTTTTTGAATTGACTTAGTATTTCGTTTGTTTTGATCAATTTCATTTTGTTTTTTAGTGGTTACTATATGCTGAAAAAAAAATAAAGAATTAACAAATTTGGTTAAGCTGTGCTGGAACAGAAAAGAAGAAGCGGAACAGAAGCAAATTTAGTGCAGGTTTTCAATAAATTTTGGATTCTGTTCAAATTTTTTGGAATAGTTCTGGTGTGAATTTTTTTGATCTAATATTTTTACTAGATTCTCTATGAGTTTTAGAGTCTAGGTAAATTTTTGTATAATTTTTAGGCCTGTTTGAAATTTTTTGTGATTTTTGAAAATACTTTTCTATTCTGAATTTTCTGCACTGTTTGGGGATAGAAAAAATTGAAAAAAAAATATTCATGTTCCTCATGATTAAGTGGAATGTTCTCTATATAGGATTTTGATTTTAGGAGTTTGATTTTCTATTTTAATTTTATTTGTAGATTTTGCTTGTTTAGGTTTAGTTATTTCGTTTTTTTCTTTTTGTTATTTTGAGTTTTCTGCTTTCATTTTATTCCTAGGATTAGTTTACTTTTTATTTTTGTTTTTCTTTGTGAAAGAAAAAAAATAAAAGAAAGAAAAAAATAGAAAAATCGACAGCCAAAAAAAAAAAAGGAAAAGAAAAAGACCAAAAAGATGTCCTTTTGTGAGGCTGTGGAATTTGCATGACTGATTGGATCTCGAAAGTACGAGACTTGTTAGGAGTGAGCCTGACCCTACCCTGGAACCCAAACCTGTGCCTAAACCTGAACTAGAATTGCAAGAAATGGCACAAGAGAGATCTTTAAGTGAGCTTTTCTGTCATCCTAGAACTGCTTTGTATCTGGTTTTACTTTACCTAACTTAGGACCTAATGTGGCCTTTGAGTTGAGACCTCACTATACTCAAATGCTCCCTAGATTCACAAGTTTACAGGATGCTTATTTGATTTTGAGGGAATTCCATGAAGTATGGGCTATGATGCATTTTCCTACTATCTCTATTGATGTTGTGCGAATGAAATTGATCCCTTTTACTTTGAAAGATTCTGCTAAACGATGTATGTATGGCTTGGCTACTAACTCTGTTACTTCTTGGAATGATTTTGTGAGATTGTTCCTAAGAAAATATTTTCCTAATACCAAGAGTCTTAAGCTAAGGAATGACATTAATCAATTTGTGCAACTAGAAAAAGGGAATCATTTTGGAAATACTTTGATAGGTTGAAAAAATTGTTATCCCAATGTCCCCATCATGGTTTAGACCACACACGTTTGTGCCAAATTGTTTATAAAGGATTTGACCAATAGACTAGAACCATGTTAGAGTTCATATGTTAGGGTGGCTTTCTTTCCAAGAACGCCACTATTGTTTGAGAATTTTTAGAAAACTTAGCTGAGACAACTATGCAGTGGAAAACCGCTAGACTAAGTTCTAGATTTGCTAGGGGTGAGTTGCATTCTATCTCTAATACGAGTTACTTAGAGTCTAAAATTGCAGTATTGGAAAATATGTTGAAGGGGTTATCTCTCCAGATTCCCAAGATATCTTAGACTTCTATAGTATCATGTTCTCACTATTAGGGCTTAGATCATTCATTAATTTCTTGTCCTTATTTTGCTAATCAATTATCAACTGGAAAGGAACAAGTGAGTATGGCCTTTCAGAGACCTAAGAATGACCCCTTTTTTCCTTACTATAATTCAGGGTGGAGAAATCATCCTAACTTTTCTTAGAGTAGTGGACCAAATGCTGCAGTCCCTAACTCTCAACCTGAAGTGTTTCTTGGAAACAACTTCTAGCCCATCTCCCATCCCTCAAACACTTTTTAGAGACCATCTTTTCCAGGTGTACCTAATCCACCTAGACCTCCACCTCCTGTAGCTCAAGTTCAACCTCTTCCTGGTTACATTGACATTGATAAAATTGAAAGGAGAATTAATAGTAATGTGAATAGAATGATTAATGCTAATATGGAAAGAATGATGACTGAACAGTTTTCTCAGTTATCATCATTTTCTAGGGAATTAGGTCCTTTTTCGAGTCAACCTGATGTGAAGGGTCACACCTCCTCTTTTTCTGGTGTTAACCTTAGCAAACTAGTGAGAAAAGTGAATTCAGTTATATCTTTTCGATCTGATGGAGAGAGTGATAATCAAGTGAGAAATCCTAATAAACCCTACATATATCCTCACCATTTCTTCCAAAATTCTTCTTCCTCTTCTTCATCTCTAGAAATTGGTTCATCCAATAAGTCAGAGGATGCTATCAATGGTGTTCCCAATGATTCTAATAATCATCTTCTTTCTGAGTCACCTTCTAACAAAAAGGAGCCTAAGGAGAAGATTCATCTGATTTATTAACCTTTCACCTCCTAAGGATTCTTCTTCTCCTTCTTCTGCTTAGAAAGTCCATAAGCTTTACCACGTTTTCCCCATATGCTGAAAAAGAAAGATCAAGCTCATATTGACAAATGAGAGATACCTTCTCTCAAGTCAAAATCAGCATTCCTTGATGCTATTCAATGGATGCCTACATATGCTAGATTTTTAAGGGATCTATGTACCTCCAAAGGAGCTACTAGTCTCCCTAAGAAAAGGGCTTCTTGGCTTCCTTTCTCACCAAATTCTAGTGAAGTATAAGGACTCTGGTTACCCTACTATTTGTATAGTTATGGGGACTAACTTATTCACAGAACTTTGCTTGATCTAGGGATTAGTGTTAATTTAATCCTCTTTACTGAGCATGAGAGGCTAGAGTTAGTTGACCTGAAACCTACCAAGATGGTCATCCAATTAGCTGATAGGTCGATCAGGTTGCCTTAGGTATACTTGAGGATGTGCTTATTAGAGTGGATGAATTTATTTACCCTATAGACTTCGTCGTGATTGAGATTGAGAACATGTCTAATGTAGCTAGTCAAGTTCCTGTATTTTTAGGGTGTCCTTTTTTGACCATTGCCAATGCTTTCATTAATTGTAGAAATGATATGATGAGACTGGCTTTTGGTAACATGACCTTAAAATTGAATATCTTTAACATGCAAAGACAGTATTCTAATTTTGATAATATGAAGTTTTCTACTCTTTATTGGGTAGAAGATTATGTATTTAATAATGATTTTGATGACATGTTTACTGCTAAGCATGACCCTTTTTTTTATGGTTGATGAATCTGAATATGATGTGTTTGAGTTTGATGACTTGTGCTTTGTTACTGACTGTCTGTTTGTTTCTGTTTTTCAATCTGCTCCTAAGTCTGTGTCCCATCCTGCTCTTAAATTAAAATCTCTTCGTGACTCTCTTCAGTATTCATTCCTAGGGCCAGATGAATTATTACATGTGATTATTGCTTCTGACCTAGACTGAGATCAAGAGGATAAGTTGATTGTCTTACTTAGAGAGGACAAAAAGCCATATGTTGGACTTTAGGGGATATTAAGGGTATTATTCCCTTCATTGTGCAGTATAGAATCTATTTAGAGGACAATGCTAAGCCCTATCAAGACCGCCAAAGGTGTTTGAACCCAACTCTGTAGGAAATAGTTAGTAAGGAAGTGCAGAAGTGGTTAGACCATGCGATTATTATCCCATTTCTGATAGTGAGTGGGTTAGCCCTGTTCATGTTGTTCCTAAGAAGACCGATATCACCGTGATTAGGAATTATAAGAACGATTAGTCCCTACTCGATTCCAATCTGGGTGGTGCGCTTGTATAGATTATAAGAAGTTGAATGCTGTCACTAGGAGAGACCATTTTCCTCTTCGATTCTTGGACCAAATGTTAGGGAGGTTAGCTGGACACTCCTTCTATTACTTTTTAGATAATATTCTGGCTATACCCAGATCTCTACTGCTCCTAAAAATCAGAGGAAATTACTTTCATCTGTTCATTTAGGACATATGCCTTTAGAAGGATGTCATTTGGACTGTGTTACGCCTCTACTACCTTTCAGAGGTGCATGATTTTCATTTTCTTAGATCTAGTTGAGCAATGCATGGAGATTTTCATGGATGACTTTTCTGCTATTGGATCTTCCTTTAATGGTTGCTCATTTAATCTGAGAAAAGTATTGGAAATGTGTAGGGAGAAAAACCTGACTTTGAATTTGGAGAAATGTCACTTCATGATTAAAAAGGAGGTAATCTTAGGCCACATTATTTCTACAGATGGAATTGAGGTAGGTAGGGCTAAGACTGACTTGATTGTTAATCCTCCTCCTCCCACTTGTGTGAAAGAGGTGAGGTTTTTCCTTGGACATGGGATCGTTGTTTCATTGAAGACTTTAGCAAGATAGCAAAGCCCGTGACCAACATGTTAGCTAAAGATGTGTCATTTCACTTTTCTGAGGAGTGTCCTGTGGCATTTACTAAGCTTAAAGAATCCTTAACCTCTACTCCTGTTCTTCATCCTTCCATCTGGGAGAACCATTTGAGTTGATGTGTGACGCATCTGATTATGCTGTTGGGGTTATTCTAGGGCAGTGCGTTGACAAGAAACCCCATGTCATCTATTATGCTAGTCACACTCTGACTGATGCCCAACTGATCTATACTGTTACTGAAAAATAATTTTTTGTTGTGATATTTAGCTTTGAGAAGTTTAGACCTTACCTGATTAGGTCTCATGTGATTATCTATACTAATCACTATACTCTGAAGCACCTTCTTTCTAAGAAGGATGCTAAGCATAGACTTATGAGATAGATCTTACTTTTGTAAGAGTTTGATTACGAGATTAGGGACAAGAAAGGTTTCGAGAACCTTATGGCTGACCATTTGTCAAGGATTCTCTATGATGGATAGAGTGAGCCAAGTATTTCTGAGTACTTCCTTGATCAGCAATTATTTATTATCCATCCTGATTCTTGGTATGCTAACATTGTGAACTACATAGTTTCTGGAGGATCCCCGAGGCTTGGACAAAAAATGATATAGATAGGTTCTTACAACTGGTGAAATTCTTTGTTTAGTATAACCCTTACTTGTTTAAGTATTATTCCGACCAAGTCTTTAGGAGGTATATTTTTGATAATGAGGTGAGGAGTGTCCTTTCCTTTTATCATGACCAAGCATGTGAGGGACATTTCAGTGGGAGAAAAACTACAACCAAAGTTCTTTAATGTGGTTTTTATTGGCTTATCTTATTTAGGGATGCTTTTGAATACTATAAGAGTTTCCCTAGGTACCAACAATTGGATATGATAAGTAGCAAAGATATGATACCACTTAATCCCATCATTATGGTGGAGATTTTTGATGCTGGGGGTATAGATTTTATGGGACCATTTCCATCTTCTTTTGGGAATGAGTACATTCTATTAGCTGTAGACTATGTTTCTAAATGGGTTGAGGTCATCCCTACTAGGACCAATGATGCTAATATGATTGTGAAGTTCCTTAGGGAGAATATATTTGCTAAAATTGGCATGTCCAAAGCTATCATTAGTGATTAGGGCACCCATTTTAATAACAAATCTTTTGATATCTTACTGAGGAGGTACTCTATAGTCCATAAACTTACTACCCCCTATCATCCCCAAACTAGTGGCCAGGTTGAAGTGTCCAATTGGCAAATTAAGCAAATTCTAGATAAGACTGTGAGCAAGAATATGAAAGATTGAGCCGATAAGCTTATCGATGCTGTTTGGGCTTATATAACGGCTTTCAAAACCTCCTTGGGTATGTCACTTTATAGAGTTGTTTATGGTAAACCTTGTCACCTCCCTGTTGAGATAGAGCATAGAGCTTGTGGGCCATTAAGATGGTTAATTATAATTTGACTGAGGTTCGTGAGGCGAGGGGATTGTAATTAAGTTAGTTTGAAGAGATAAGAGCTGAGGCTTATGAGAGTGCTCGGTCTTACAAAGAGAGAGCCAAGTTCTTTCATAATAGGTATATTCTTAGGAAAGAGTTTTTCCCAGGCATGAAAGTACCCTTACATGATTTTAAGCTCCATTTATTTCTAGGAAAATTGAGGTCTCGATGGACGGGTCTCTATATTGTTTCACGTGTTTTTCCCTATGGTGTAGTTGAGAGTTAGGATCCTGATAGTGGTGCCAAATTCAAGGTGAATGACCAATGGTTGAAGCAATTTCTGGAGTTGCCAAGTAAAGAAGATGTAGAGTGTCTGATACTTCGCAAACCGAGTTCTGAAGAGTGATACGCTGCTGAGATAGCTTAGGTGTACTTAGCATCCGACTTGGTTTGCTTCAAATTTCTTTCCTTTCTTTCTCTTTTTCTCATTTTTCTTTTCTTTTTGTACAGTTAGTTGCTTTTTTCTTGTGTGTATATGTTTGAATATTTGTATTTGCGTTGTGTCTTTTTGTTTTTGAGTCTTATTTTTCTTTTTTAATATTTGTTTTTGTTTTTAGCTTTTGTGTTTTTAGTTTCTTTCCACTTCCAATGAGGACATTGTCCGATTTAGGCATGAGGCTAGGGAAACTTTGAAAAAAAAATTAGAATTTTCACAAATCCAAAAAGAAAAAGATTTTTGCTTTGTTTTGGGGGAATATATGTGCTATTCTGATTGGCTATGTTCTGTTGTACCATAGCATTAGGTTGTATATAATTGTCATGTGCATTGATAGAACTCAGTTCTAAAGTGTGAAATTTGTATACCGTCCTAACTCCTGACATTTTTCGAATACAAGCTTGACTTTGGTGGATAACCTATGAGATTTTGAGCTTTATAGACTAATTCATCATTTTAGTCTCATGTTTTTCTTTCATGTATGTCTCTTCCATGATTACATCTCTAAAACTTGTTTTGATTCTCTTCAAAACCACATTTAGCATGTGCATTATGCTAATATGATAGAGGCATTATTTTTTGTTTTGCAAACTACATAGCCAAATTGCCACTCTTGAATTAAATGTTTTACCTCTTTGCTAGCCCTTTGAGCCTTGACCCTTTTGTTATGAACCATGTATTTTAGCCCTTGGCCTAAACACATTTGTTACACCTAAGCCAAGACTAGTGGAGTAACACTTCAATATATGATGGGTAGCTTTTGGGTGTTTATGTTATTGGTGGTTAAGCTTATTTATGCTTGGGATGTATCGTTGAGATCATTTGAAAATTAAGTTGTATTGTGTTTGTTCATGCCATTCATTCAGTTTCCTTAAAAAAAAAAAAGGAAAAGAAAGAGCAAGGAAAATGAATAAAAAAGAAAAAAAGTTCAAAAAAAAATCTCAAAAATTTCAAAAGAAAAGTTGTGAATAAGAGTGGTTAGCATGAATGTTATCATTGCATATACTCATTTCCAATTGTCTAATTTTGTGTTATTAGTTTTGTTTTGAAAGAATGCTTAGTATAATTAGTGTAAGCGTTTATTGCTCATTAGCTTTGGCTTTTAGCTCTTCATTTTCCAAATTATTTGTCCCTCCCCTAACCCTTTACTTTTAGCCCCATTACAACCTGTGAAAGTCCTCTTGATTATCGTGTTGCATATTGCACTTCAGCGGTGGAGAATTGAGAATTTTAACAAGCGATCGTAGTTTGTTCTATTGGAAGAGAATTGAGTGAACCTTGTTATGCCTTAAACATTGTGAGTACAAGTGTTTCCAATGTTCCTAACGTGAGGTTCTACCAGTCGAGCTTGTACATAATTTTTAAGTATGGTGAAAGACGGGGTATAAATGTTATTAAAGGGGACTGAGAATTTCTTGATGTATACATTGTATTTATATGTGATCTAATTCTTTGGTTACATGGGCGATGTGGTTGATTGGAAAACGTATACATTTTTTTCGGTGTTGTATATATGAGTTTTTGATCAGAAAAATTATCAAGATTTTGTGAGTAAATCTTCTACAAACCCTCACGAGATCTTACTCGTCCACTAGGAGTAATCTAGGGGTTTAAAGGGTCGTTGCACAAGGTAAGGGCAACCGTGATTCCTACGAAAGTGAGTTAGGATTTTATTTTCCTTTTCTAGGATTTTAAATTTTATTTTACTCAAATACGAGCAAAACTTTGGTGTGGGGATATTGTTCAACCTAAAATTCTATCATTTTATACCCTTTTGTTATCTAATGTTTGCCCAAAATAAACGAGTTAATTGAGATTTTCATATACTTTTGTTTGTTTTGTAGTAATTAAAGAATTTGGAAAAAAAATAGGTAATTTGCTTAATTAATCAAGGGATGGATCAAGAAAAGGGGAAGGGAGGAGAAAAAAGAATAGGTCAAAACCGGCCCAACTCACAACTGGCCCACGGTTCAGCTACAGAAGCCGAGCCCAGCGCCGCGACCCACCTTCCTTTCCCCTCCTCTGTGGGCTCTCCGTGGCCCTTTTGCTCCCAACCAGACTTCTCTCCTCAACTCCCTATCTTCTGTTCCCTCTCCAGACGGGCCTGCTCGTTTCATTTCTTTTTCAGCCCAAATTTGCCCCAGCTCTTCTTTTCTTCTCCTTCCTTCTCCAGCAACCTAGCGGCCCATTTTGCCGGCCTAGGAGCCCTACCCTTTCTTCTTTCATTTCGCAGCCAATTCACGGGCCTATGTATCAAGTTTCCCCCCCCCCCTTCTCGTGGCCCAGTGGTTCCCTTGCCTCATTTAATCATCACGCGCCAATCATGTGAACATCAGAACATGTCTCCCTTCCCCCTTCTTCCTTTCTCTCTGCGCAAATCCAGACCGAGACCCCTGAGCCTTCTGATTTCGACTCCTCATCGACTATAACTGCAGCTCTTGATTTCTCTCTCCTCTTTCATCATCACCATTAATCTCATCCATTACTCTTCATCATCATCAATTTGGCGGTTTCGAGATTTTATTTCAGTGATTAAGTGAAGCAATGAAGCGTTGTGGAGGTTCGTTTTTGGCTATAACACGGGGACTCATGATTGATTGAGAAGGAGATGTGGGCAGTAGGAGTAGGAGTAGGCAGAAGATGAGAGTTCAACTTTTTTACTTTAATTTCTTATTCCCATTTTTCATTTTTAGTCTCAGTTTTGAATCCAGTTGTAATTGATTTGAGTTTTGTTTGAGTGAAATTTTAATTTTTGGAGTTAATATCCCATAAATTCACTTCAGATTCCTTTGGGTTTTGGTTCATGTCCTACTCTTGGTTTTGAACTATGTTTCGGTTGTGCTTGGTATTCGGTTCTAAATCAAATGGCTCTGTTCACCTGATGGATTAAATGGACATATGGACTTTAGTTTGTCTGGATTGATGTTTATCCTTTGCTGGGTATAATGTTGCCATTTTGTCAAAGTGAATTGCTAAATTTCTATTGCCAATTAGCCTCATCTAGTTCATGTTGAGTTCTGAATTTTGGTGAATGATTAATTGCTACTTTCATGAGTTAAGTCTACTGAAATCAAAATGCTAGGCACCAATGTCATAGTAGTCTCCTTCCCTTGTTGCCAAGTTTACCTAATTTTTCTATGTCATAATAATCATTTTGATTAGTAGGAATGCTAGGGAATGTTATTTGTTTGGTAAATTAATTTGATTTTATTAGCTTAGCGCTTAGTTTAGATCATGAATTTATAGATCTAATTACATAATCCATCCCTGTGGACCGACTCTCAAGTGTTGCGACGATAGATCGTGCAATTGCGGTTTAAACTTATCTTTATTAAAAATCATAACAATATAGTTGGAGCAGGACTCATGCCAAGTATTGTTTTTATTGTTTGTTGTTTGATAAAAGAAATCTATACAAATGCATTAACTTACTTCCCTACTAATTTAAGGTAATCATCTTTTTTTTTTTTAAATAAAGATTTCTGCATATTCTCATGGTTCATACATGGTTTAGATTTTAAAATACTATCTTATTTTTCTCCATGTCTACCCTGAAAGGCTATCAGGTCCATGGTGCAAATGAAGAACTAAGTCACTAACTACAAAGATAAAGGTTTAGTGAACGGTTCAGGAAGACACAGTCCCAAAGCCTAGTAGGGGGAGGGGATTCTTTTTTTATAAATAGAACATTAACTTCTTGCTCAAGGGGTCAAAAATTGACTCGCTCCTGGATCAAGAGCCCAAGTTTTTAGGAGGAAGACAACAAGCAAAATCAGAGCCTGTGTTGGCTACCGTAGGGAGATATAATACTTTTTCTTGATTGAGATTTTGCCTCTCTATGCCTTCCTTCAAGAACTGCTAGTTAAATTGATCAACGGGAATCAAATCCATCAATTTCATCAAGACTCAAGCCAAGTTACCCATCCTTAAAGTCATCAAAAAGAGATCCAAAATTTTTTTTTTATTTGTTTCCCTATAACAAATATATTGAGATTGTACCATATCTTCTAAAATTAATACAAACTAGCTTTTGGTACATGTGCGATGCATGAAATTTTTGTTAGTAATATCTAATTTTAACTATTTTTAGAAGCTAATTATAGCAATTAGCAATATAAATTAACTTAATGGTAAAAAATTATAACAATTGTACTCTCATATTTTGCATATATTTCTTTGGATGTGAATGATTTCTCCATCCTATTTGAATAACATAGTTGTAAAAGTATACCGAAAGGCATATAACTTATTAATTAATAATATTATTATTTTATGACATTTGCCATTAATTTTGATAAAAATAATAAAAACCTGATTTGGCACTAGATTAGGAGTTACCAAATAGTAGGTTGCTAAATAGAATTAGATATAATTTGAAACTTTTTTTTTTTTTTATCATACCTACAATTGGTCCCCATGTATTCCATAAAATAGTTATGCAATACTTAAATATTGATGAAAAGATTTGATATTTTTATCAATGATACTGACAATTGTATTTCTTTTTATGAATATTTTACAAAGACATATATAACGATGAAGGCTTTTTATTGAAATTTTAATTATTGATTAGAATCTCCTAAAAATTATATATATATTTTTATATTGCATCTCTTAAAAATGTTTTATGTTTTATTTTTTATGTTATTAACGCCGTACAATAGTCTAAGAGGAGGAAAAAAACAAAAATATGCATTTATTATGTATTGATTAAAATAACCCAAATACAACTTAATTTTCTTTTGAAGTTAATAGTTATAATTGCAATAAATTATTTAGATTTGAAACTAGGTTGGGAGTAACTAAACGCCCAAAAATGTTGTTATTTAGATACGAATTTCTTTTAGATACTTTCTCTTTAATATAGATTTAATTTATCCTTATTTCTTGTTGTTAGGAATAATATTAGAGCAACAATAATAGCGGAAGCGATAGGATGAGTTAGAGATTCAGAATTCAAGTGAATAACAGAAAACAGAAATAAGAAGACAAGAGATTTAACGTGAAAAACCCAATGCGGGAAAAACCACGGATGGTGACAGCACCAGAACAATTCACTATGAGCAGGAAGAATACAACACGATCACAATCACAACAGCGATTTGATCTAAGAGCAGAATTACAACCTCTATATTGTAATCTCTCACAAAGTACTTCTACCTCTCAATGTATGTATGAGTACTGGAGTTGTTTAGATCCTAGGCTTGACCCTCTTTATATAGGGTCTCAAAAGTAGGGTTTTCCCCCCTAGCTTGCAACCCTAGCCGCCAGGTAGAATTCCCCCTTGAACAGAACTCTAACCGCCTTCCGAGAGAGGCGGCGTAAACACACAGGGCACGACCGTGCCACGTGTGCCATTTTTCTGTCCTCTTCGACTGGACGTTCTTCGTCTTGACACGCCCGTGTCCTGTGTAGCACGGTCCCACCGTGCCGGTACTTGGATTTTGGGCCACGAAACCCAACAATCTCCACCTTGGACCAAAATCTCCAATCACTGCTTTCTGACTCCGTCATTGCACCCCGAAGGGTGACGCCCCCTCCCTAGGGGCACTGCCCCGATGGGCACTTAGTGGCTGTGAATACCCACTAAGTCCAAGCAATGCTCGAACTTAGCCAATGGTAGAGGCTTGGTTAACATGTCTGCAGGATTTTCTGACGTGTGAATCTTCTTCACTATTATTTCACCTGCAGCAACTGTGTCTCTAATGTAGTGGTATTTCACACTAATATGCTTGGTCTTCGAGTGGTAGGCATCGTTCTTAGTTAGGTGGATGGCACTCTGACTATCAGAAAACACAACAGTCGGAGTTTGTGGGACTCCGAGCTCGATCACAAGGCCCCTTAGCCAGGTAGCTTCCTTCACCCCTTCAGTAGCAGCAATGTACTCAGCTTCAGTAGTAGACAAGGCTGCAATAGACTGCAATGATGCTTTTCAGGAGATAGCACTTGCACACATGATGAAGATATACCCATATATGGACCTCTTCCTATCCAAGTCACCAGCATAATCAGCATCAACAAAGCCTACAACATCTGATGTATCAGCTTTGTTTCTATCAAACACCAACCTCTTCCCTATAGTACCCTTCACATATCGAAGGATCCATTTCACAGCTTCCTAGTGATCCTTCCCAGGATTGTGCATATATCTACTTACCACACTTACAGCATGTGATAAGTCTGGTCTAGTGCAAACCATAGCGTACATCAAACTACCAACAGCACTAGAATAAGGTACATTGGACATTCTTCTGATGTCTTCCTCTGTTTGCGGGCAGCATCCCGCAGACAGCCTGAAGTGTGCAGCAAGTGGAGTGGAAACTGCCTTGCAGTTGTCCATGTTGTATTTACTTAGTACTTTCTCAAGGTACCGTTCTTGAGACAAGTACAGTTTACCTGCTTTCCGATCCCTGTGGATCTCCATGCCTAGTATCTTCTTTGCTGCACCCAAGTCTTTCATCTCAAATTCCTTACTGAGTTGAGATTTCAGCATGCCAATTAAGGTCTTGTCTTTAGAAGCAATCAACATATCATCGACATACAACAGTAGATAAATAAAAGTACTATCAGAATACTATCTAAAGTACACACAATTGTCATATCTACTACGTGTATACCCTTTTTCAGTCATAAACGTATCAAAACGTTTATACCACTGCCTTGGAGCTTGCCTGAGTCCATACAAGGACTTTTGCAATTTAGATACCAATTGTTCCTTTCCAGGAACTACAAACCCTTCAGGTTGTCTCATGTAAATTTCTTCTTCCAGCTCTCCATGTAGGAATGCGGTTTTCACATCAAGCTGCTCCAACTCCAAGTCAAACAATGTGACAAATGCAAGAAGGACTCGAATAGAGGTATGTCTAACAACAGGGGAGAAGACCTCATTGTAGTCAATACCTTCCCTTTGGTTGCAACCACGAACAACCAACCGTGCCTTCCATCTTGCATCTTCAACTCCAGGAATTCCTTCTTTCTTCTTGTAGATCCACTTGGCAGTTAAGGCTCTTCGGCCTTTAGGCAGTTCACAGAGTTCCCATGTTCGGTTCTTTTACAAACTTTCCATCTCTTCTTGCATAGCTAAGATCCAGTTAGGTGAACTTGGGCAAGTGATTGCTTCAGTGTAATTTGAAGGTTCAGCACCTTCAGGCACTTCCTCTGCAACTGAAAGTGCGTATGCTATCATCCCCTCATCATCGTTGTAACGGGCAGGTTTCCTGATCTCCCTTCGAGGACGATCACGAGCTATAGAATGGGCAACCTCCTCCTGAGGTTGATTGGGACTGATAGTTCCAGGTTCAGTAACCTGGGCCTCCCTATTGGGTTGATTAGTAGCTCCACCTTGAGCTGTTATGGTCTCCATCTCTACCTCCACATTGGCATCTTCCTGATTACCTGCATCAGTAGAAGGAACAACAGTATTCTTCCCAGAAGATAGCATAGCAGTCTCATTGAAAGTAACATCCCTGCTTTGAATTACTTTCTTAGACTCAGGACACCACATGCGGTATTCCTTAGACTCAGATGCATATCCAAGTAACATGCATTTGACAGCCCTGGGGGCTAATTTCCCATTATTCACATGGGCAAACACAGGACATCCAATATTCTTAAATTAGAATAATCAAGAGGATTACCTGACCATACTTCTTCTGGAATTTTGAAGTCAATGGAGGTGTGTGGTGAACGATTTATCAGGTAGCAGGCTGTAGAAATAGCCTCTGCCCAAAAGGCCTTGCAATCCCAAAGCTCGGCATGTGAAAGCATCCATCTAGCTTTCTCCCGTAGAGTCCTGTTGATTTGTTCTGCAACCCCATTTTGCTGTGGTTTACCAACCAACGTCTTGTGCCTAGCTATGCCATTTTTCGTGCAGAACTCTTCAAACTCTGACTCAACGAACTCAAGACCATTGTCAGTCCTAAGTTTCTTGATCTTTCTCCCAGTCTGGTTTTCAACCAGAGCCTTGAACTTCTTGAACATGGAGAATGTCTCATTTTTCTGTCTCAAGAAGTAAACCCAAATCTTGCGTGAGAAATCGTCAACAAAAGTTAACATGTAACGCTTACCTCCACAAGAAGGAACCTTTGAAGGACCCCACAAATCAGAATGAATGTAGTCAAGGATCCCTTGAGTACGGTGTGTTGCTTTCGAGAAACTTACCCTCTTTTGTTTCCCAAAGACGCAGTGATCACAAAAATCGAGCTTACCCGTACTGGCGTTACCAAGATAACCTTTCTTACCCAGTATGGTCAACCCTTTCTCACTCATATGGCCCAACCTCATGTGCCATAACTTTGTATCATCTGTTGTACCAACTGCAGCTACACCTGTAACTGTAGTTCCTTGTAGAATGTAGAGATTGCCTTGCCTCAATCCCTTCATTATCACCATGGCTCCCTTAGTTACCTTTAGGACACCATTTTCTATCGAAATCCTGCAACCATTAGTCTCAAGAGTACCCAAGGATATTAAACAACGAGTCATGTCAGGTATGTGGCGCACTTTAGATAATGTTTTAATTGTCCCATCATGGATTTTTATCTGAACAGTACCTATCCCTGTAACTTTACATTTAGCATTGTTACCCATAAGTACCACCCCAGTGTCAACTGCCTCATAGGTGACAAACCAGTCCTTATGAGGGCACATGTGAAACGTACAACCAGAATCTAAAACCCAATCAACATCCACTCCCCTTTCGGAGGTGGTAGCCAAAGAAGTAGCAAGTAACACATCACCATCAGACTCCGACTCTACTACACAATCAGCTGTAGCAGTTTTCTCCTTATCCTCCTTTTCATTCTTTTTCTTTAATTTCCAGCAGTTAGCCTTGATATGACCCAATTTGTTACAGTAGTGGCAGGTTTTGTTAGAATGAGGATTCCTTGACTTAGAACGGTTCTTTTTCTTATTACCGTTCCCCCCTTTCTCAGTGGTTCTACCCCTGACAACTAATCCCTCAGACTGATCAGCATGGATGTCTTGGTCAAACTTTTCTTTAGACAGCAGGTTAGACTTCACATCCTCAAACGATATAGTATCCGAATTACTATATAACATGATTTCCTTAAAGTGTTTGTAGGAAGGGGGTAGAGACACAACAAGCAGAATGGCCTTATCCTCATCCTCAATTTTAACATCCAAACTCTCCAAATCTACTAGAATAGAATTAAATTCATTCAAGTGTTTTTGGACAGGAGTACCTTCAGCCACACGAAAGGTGTACAACCTTTCCTTCAAACGGATCTTGTTGGCGAGACTCTTCGTCATGTAGAGTTCCTCCAGCCAAGCCCAAAGATCCACTGCAGTTGTCTTATCTAGGACCTCTCGCAGAACATGTGGTGCCAAGCACAACTGTATGGCTGAAACCGCTTTCAGCTCCAGTTCCTCCCATTCGTCCTCCGTCAACGATCCACGTCTCTTCTTTACATCTTCAGCCCACTGTTCTTCTGTCATCTTCTCAGGTTTTACGTGAGGTCCCTTCAGAACCTTCCACAACCCGTGCTGAATGAGAACTGCTCTCATCTGCACCTTCCAGAGATTAAAACTAATCTCCCCATCGAATTTCTGAATATCTACCTTCATGATAGAAGACATCCTATAACCAAAGCTCTGATACCACTTGTTAGGAATAATATTAGAGCAACAATAATAGCGGAAGCGATAGGATGAGTTAGAGATTCAGAATTCAAGTGAATAACAGAAAATAGAAATAAGAAGACAAGAGATTTAACGTGGAAAACCCAATGCGGGAAAAACCACGGACGGTGACAGCACTAGAACAATTCACTATGAGCAGGAAGAATACAACATGATCACAATCACCACAGCAATTTGATCTAAGAGCAGAATTACAACCTCTCTATTGTAATCTCTCACAAAGTACTTCTACCTCTCAATGTATGTATGAGTACTGGAGTTGTTTAGATCCTAGGCTTGACCCTCTTTATATAGGGTTTCAAAAGTAGGGTTTTCCCCCCTAACTTGCAACCCTAGCCGCCAGGTAGAATTCTCCCTTGAACAGAACTATAACCGCCTTCCGAGAGGGGCGGCATAAACACACAGGGCACGACCGTGCCACGTGGCACTGTCACCCCGTGCCACATGGCACGGCACCCCCGTGCCGTTTTTCTGTCCTCTTCGACTGGACGTTCTTCGTCTTGACACGCCCGTATCTTGTGTAGCACGGTCCCACCGTGCCGGTACTTAGATTTTGGGCCACGAAACCCAACACTTGTCTTATTCCATTTAGTCTTGAAGTTTGCGTTTACAATTACAATTATAGATAAATAGGCCCTAATTAAATCGTTTCATATTAGAATAATTAGCAATTTGCGTTTCATATTAGAATAGTTAGCAATTTGCACTCCTAGGGGAAGTGCAATGTTTGCAGGTGAAATTTCCTAACCAAAATACTTTTATTTGGATTTGAATTGAGGGGAATTAATTATTTCACTACAGAAATTTGTGCTGTTAGATCTTAAAATTAATGTCGTCTAAGTCCTTTGATCAAGCTTTTCATAATTTCATACATATACTATAGTAAATGAAATGCGAACGACAAGGAGCCTCTTCTTGTAACATACATGCAATTGCATCATCTGCTATGTAAAATCTTGTGTAATGTAAAGAAAGACATGCATCAACCAAAAAAAGAAAAAAAGGTCACTAATGAAATGTCCAAATTAAAATATATAACCAATCTACGGTTAATTATGTTTACTTCTATGTTCATACTTGATAGTTATGTGTATCCTGACCTCACAAAAAGCTAATAATATCCATGATGATGCTTAAAATTTGCCAAGGAGTATAACTCTATCCCTTCAATGCTTAGATTACCATGTTATGAGCTCCCTCAATGATCATTCTGACAAATCCTACTTGTATTGCCAATTGTACTACATCCTAAAGTATTCTAATTTCTGCTACTAAAATAAAAGCCTTCCCATCATGTGTTGCAGTTGCCTTGAGAACTTTGCCATCTAATCTTTTTGATAATACAATTAACCCCCTGCCGCTAAAGATTGAGGGCATGATCCGTTAGAATTTGTATTAACGAATTTAGAGAGGATTTCGTCTTACCAAGTTTGTAGAGATGGAAAAGGCAGAAGAAGACATTTAATTGAAAATATCAACTCCCATGTGAGTTCGGATTCTCCATTTCGCATAGGCTTTTTTAAACTCAAATTAGATTGCTCAGCTTTTTTGGACCATTGGGTGTTCTCTTAAGGAAGGTTCTATTAATTATCTTGCATGTTGTATGTACCTAGATGAAATCGAATCATTAGATCATCTTAATAATTTAATAAGATGATCCAGTGATTCGATTTCATCTAGATACATAGGGCATGTAGGATCAATAATATGGGTTCGATTTACCTACATGTCGTATGTACCTAGTTGAGATTAGTAAGCTTCAATTCAAATTACATCAGGATGAATTTTCCATTAAAATATGGATTCCAGTTAACAGATATTCCATTCTAAAATGTTTATGTGTGCATATGCAGGAGGAGCACAGAAAGAGATGGTAGGACTACAAGTCCTCCCAACCCTCCACCGAGGACAGTTCCCAAAGACCTCCACTTTCTAAGCGTGACATTTGGGTTTAAGGAAATCTCACTAGCAAGGGTCGCGTGTATGGCTTTGGTGCTGAGGGAATTGTGATTAAGCAGCAGTCTCGCCTATCAGTTTCGAGTCATTCGTCCTCTGTGAACAACTATGATGCATGCAAAATGGCAATGAGATTGAATGAGAGTGCTGGCAAAGCAGCGAAGGAGGCTCGCCAAGCAGAGGAGGCTCACCAAAAAGAGATGCAAGAGCCTCACAAATAGGTCGAGGAGGAAATGAGGGCGAAGGAAGCTAAATTTGAAAATGAGTTGGTTCAAGAAAAAGCTGCGACGCAGCGAGATAAGGAGAAAGTTAAGAGTAAGATAAGCAAGCTGTGGAGGTTCTTCAAGAGTCAGCAAGGTGGGTCTTCAATAGCACCGCCAGATAAGTCTATTTCAGAAGATGATGATGAAGATGAGCCCGGCCCAACCAACTTGGGTGATTCCTCCCATGATTAGTAATGATGTGTTTTAATAGTTGACCAATTTTTGTTATGTTTTTTGATTATGCGTGTTGAACCTATGTTGGTACATTTTGAACAATTCTAATGGGACTGTAAATTAATTTGAGATTTCATTATATAAATAATTTCATTTTGTTTATTTGTTGACGTGGTACGACATTGATTAAATTGGAAACGCTACATCCGAAAAAATATGTGAGTTTGTTGTCGATGGATTTTTGACGGCATTCTAAAATATTTTGATGGGAAATACAACTTCCATCAAAATTTTTGATGATTTCAGCCAAACAGCCCGTCAAAAATTATGCCTAGGCCTTACGTTCTGTTCGGTCAACAATTTTTGACAGCCAGCCAAAACAGTCAAAATTTCCGTCAAAAACCTGTTTTGACGGGACACGAGTCCATTAAAATTCCATCTGAATTTTACTGACGAGCTATAAGTCTGTCAACATGGGCCGTCGGAATAATTTTGATGGAATGTCAGTCCGTCAAAATTTTTGACATGTCTGTCAAAAAATCAATTTCGATGAAGCATTTTTCGACGGACTGAAATTCCGTCAAAATTTCTATCAAAGAAGCTGCTTTCCGTCAAAAAATCAACTTTATCCTATCAAAAATTCCGTCAAAAAAAAGACCTCCAACATGTAAGAGCTTTGCAGCATAACTATCATAAAAATATTTTTATTTTAGCTCTAGTATCTTTCTTCAAAATCTAGTCAAGTTCCACTTATTTAAGCAATAAGATTGAAACTCATCGGTTATTGAGATGGTACATCTTGTGCTAAGATCCATTAGTGTAATGCCCCAAACCCTCCTACACTAGAAAGAATCACCAACAAAGGCTTCAAGCATCCACGACTGGCCCAACAAATCACTATGATCCTTTTCAGCATGTTTTGTCCTCGCTCTATGCTACCTCAAAAAACCATCTACAGCACTAGCTCTTGAGCCACGAATAGTTACCGAAAATTACTTCAAAGATTGGCAACAAACCCCACAAATCACCACGACCTTTCTAATGTGTTTTGTCCTTACTTGCACTCCATCTGGGAAAATGTCCCAAGGAGTTACCCATCCTAAGACTATTCCACAGCAAGCATGTATAACTATGAAATTCTTGAGAGTGGGCTCATGAAAAGAAAGACGTACCTGAAATGATATAAGTAGCCACGTCAATCATTTTTAGCATTACTTTTTAACAGTGCCTAGGGTGTTACAATAGGACTATTCAATTTCCAATAATAGGATCGTGTTTAGTGTCATGTATAGGGATTGGAATGTCTTGAATTTTTAAATAATACAATAGTTGTTAAGAACTTCATTAAGCTTTTCAAGTCCTATGCATTGCATTACCAAATGAATCTACTAGTTTAACATCTGAGTCATGCATATTATTATCCGTTAACACTTATATTTAGCCACCCCACATTTCTGTACTCGGTTAGCCAACCAAATTGACATAGAATTAGCTTTTCCCACTCTCTAATGATTTTGTGAAGGTAATTTGAAGGTTCTACCACAATTAGGGAGCTCGGTATGATATTTATAATAAATTAGGATACAAAAATTATATATTTATCCTTTATATACTATTACACCCCTCAATCTATTTGGGAGTTGCATAGATAGATTATCCCTTAGATAATTAAAAAACTTAGAAATCAACCCTTTGGTGGACGTATCCTCTAAGTGTAGCTTAGTAGCAATACAGAGAACAATCAGATCTCCATGAGCAACATCCTCAATGTGTGTGCTATGATCATGATGAACAGGATTAACATCTCATAGAATACATTGACGTTGTCATAATAAACATTCGCGTGGCAAGAAATAGAGGTCCTAAGATCACACGGCAGCTTACAAATTCAAATGATTTCAGCTATAGTATTTATAAGCAACATCCTAATATTTGACTTCAATTGAAGACTCAGAAAAAATGGGTTAGTTATTGGAGTGTCAGGAGATAAGATTGGGGCTAAAGGAGACTACATAGCTAGTAATGAAGCGATATGAGTCCTTACAACCAGCCTAATTAGCACTAGAATAACCCACAATAATGGATGGAAAGTATGCAAGTTTCTGCTGACGACCATAGTCCAAAGTACCTTGCAGATACCCGGAAATACGTTTAACAGCATGCAAGTGAGTAGTACGGTGGCATGCATAAATTAGAAATTTACATACGCAACATAAGTAATATCAAGGCTCATCATGGTTAAGTATTGCAAAGCACCTATATACCATACTTAGAGGCATCTACAAGCAACTTGTCCTCTATTAGAGTAAAGACATTCTAGAAAGATAAGGGACATGAATGGGTTTAGTAATGTGCATATGAAATTTACAAATAAGATCAAGAACATAATTTTGTTGGGTAAAAAATGTGCCTTTAGAGGTTCGTTCCACCTGAACAGCCAAAGGATAATGTAGGTTAGCCAAGTCCTTCATAGCAAACTAATAGAAAATATGTGAAATAAAGTTATAAAAAAAACAAAAGTTGAATTTCAGGTGAGAATGAGTATTGTCCACATATAAAACTAAGATGAGAATGGTGGAACCATGGGAGTAAATAAACATGGATGTATCAGCACAACTACAAAAAAAATAATTAATAATAATAAAATAAAAACCATGAGACAAAAGAAAACTACTAAACCTATGAAACCAAGCCCGAGGACCCTGTTTCAGGTCATATATAGCCTTTTGAGTTTGTAAATATGATAATGATAATTAGGATGAGCAACCCTAGGAGGTTGTTTCATGTGAACGTCTTCATTAAGCACACCATGAAGAAAAACATTTTTAATGTCCAATTCCGAATGAACCAATAAAAGTAAGACTAGTGATGAAACCAAATGAGTGGTGTGGCATTTGATAATTGAATGCCTCATTGTAGCCCAAGTGAACCCATTGATGATTGCGAAAATCAACTATCTGAGCATTGTATCTCTCCATAGAACGATCAGATTTAAATTTGACTCTACAAACTGATTTGTAGCTTGCTAGATTTTTCCACTATTGGGATTGTATCAAATATCTAGTCTCATTGGCAAGCAAAGCATTAAATTTTCAGCAATAGCCTCTCTCTATTTTAGATCTTTGGAAGCTTGAGTATCGGATATACCAATTGCACAATAGATGTGTTAAGAGAAAGGATAGACTTGGGCTTGGAAATTACACTTTTAAACTGAGTTTGGATAGGATGCTTTTAATGGGAGGAGCAATAGGATTAGTAGTTTTGATAACAAATGTGGTGGAATGGATGGGAGACAAAAATGAGTGATATCGGATGGACAGATAGGTTGTGACAAGAGGTGATACAGGCAACTCAAAAATAATGGGAAAAACAAGGAGAAAGGTCATGACTGATTAATATGGGAAGTGGACTTACAGAAGTGGGTGACAATTAGGCCTAGGAGATGAATTGGGCAACTCGCTAGAGGCATACAACAAATTGGGCAAGTAAGAGGCTAAAAGGGTGTATTTGTAGGCTATTGGGAAGGTGTATTAGAAGAAAGGTGAACAATGCACAATTGGGACCAAGTGATGAATTGGAGCAAAACAATTCTAGCGAAAGTCAACTGACCCAAATCAATTATACAGTCAGGCTGAATGGTAGAAGGGTGAGATGTTGCAGTTAAGATTTCTGTGACAAGTTTTTTATAGGAAAAAAACCATTTTTCATGAAAACGTACATGTTGACTTGTATCCTGAAATTGGATCAAAATACTTTTATTCCTTATGAAAAACATAGCATACAAAATGAGGTAATAACTTATTTGCAGAAGTGGCAGAAAAGTTTGGAAAACAAGCACAACCAAATGTTCGCAAGAAATTATCATTAAGAGGATTCTGAAAAAGTTTTTTTAGAAGGAGACTTGCCATGTGAAACAGGTGTAGGCAATCTATTGATGATAAAAGCTGCACTATAAATTGCATCCACCAAAAATTATGTTACCATATAAACCTCTAAAAGAGAGGCACATGCCATAGATAACGATGCTCACGTTTAGCCACACCATTTTTACTGGGGATGATTTTCTAAAATAAATCCTACGCTGTAAAAAATTTGCACCAAGTCCTTTAATTGCCAAGTTCGCATCATTTTGGAAGAATTTAATTTTGGTATTAAAGAGGTTTTCTACTAAATTTTGATAAAGGAAAAAAAATAGAAAAAGCCTTAGATTTATGCTTTGTGGGATAGATCCATGTGTAGAAGGGAAAATCATCCACAAGGTACATATAACACCGAAACCCAGAATTAGAAATAATAAGGAATTGCCAAATGTCCGAGAGAACTAAATATAAAGGTTGATCAATTCAAAGTTCAACAAGTTGAAAAGGTAACCACTGAGATTTAGAAAGTTGATAAGAATTAAAATTTTCATAAAACTTATTTGTAGACAAAATGAAACTCTTGTTTTTAAGACTAGAAGGAGTTCTTGTGTGATAATGTCTAAGTCTTCTATGCCACCTAATAGAGGATCATAAAGAGTAGTCAAAGCACAATGAATAACTATGGATAGTATGATTAATGAGTAGACACTACCCATGCAAGGAGCCCATAATAAAATTCACCTGAATTCTTGACTTTCACACAAGTAGAAGGACATTAAAGACGAGAAAACATTGATTATCCTATTCTAACTAAAATAAGATTATGTTCTATGGAAGGAACATAAAACACATCTTGAACAGAGAAAGACTAAGTATTAGTAGAAATCTCAATAGACTCAACGTGTTTAACAGAAAGAAGGTTACCAACCTAAACTCAATTAGTACCATTGTAAATAGATCGAGAAAGCACATTACCTTTGTCAGGCGTCATGTGAAAAGTTATCGTCAGGTTAGGATACCAAACTAATTCATTGGTGTTGACAACATTGAATGTAGCATAGGTTTGCACGAAACATAGTTATTAAGGGTGTAGTGATTAGGACAACTTGCAGTTGTATGAATAGGGCAAAACAAATTTGGCATATAGTGTTGGGGTGCGAACCTAAGACAACTTTTGTTCCTTATAGATAACAAATTAGTACAAGAAGTAGAAGTATGAAGAATACAGAATGAAAAAAACTAAATCACTATTTGCTGAACTTGTAGACACACTCAAATTAGACGGTTGTTGAGAATGACTTGGATAGTTGGAAGTGAGATTTCTACCCCCTTGATTATGATCACCCTTTTGGTTGTTCAAAGCCCTTTTCCTTTGCTACCGTCGCCACGAGCACCATGGTTCTA
>JAKOGI010000528.1:395000-485000 GCA_029747015.1 Carnegiea gigantea | reverse complement strand
CTCGCCTATTTCTATTTCTCTCTTTTTTATTTATTTTTGGGCTATCAATCTATTGGGCTCTTAAACATTCAAGTTGGACTATTAATTTCGTCATCTAGCTTATTAAAATAGAATGTCAATTTTAGGCATCCACAGTTAGCCTTTACTCTGGCCGAGACGGTGCACAGCGAAGGTCAAAGTGAGGAGTCGTTGTCTATCTAACTGTGATGGTGTAGAATCTACGTTTAGCTACCATGGTGCATTTGGTCTTTAACTTGGCGAATTAGTGAACTTCCTTGTCGCCGAAGTAATGGACCATTTTTCGATCATGCATATTTCTATTTCACTGGAGTAACCGACCTTTTTGTAGGTCAAGCAAACTTATGAATTTCCTGTTTCACTAGAGTTGCGACCTCTTTACCTGTCGAGTAGATTTTCGTATCACTGGAGTGGTGGACCTCTTTACCGATTGAGCAAAGTTGTGTATTTATCCATCTCAATGAAGTAGCAGACCTCCTTATCGGTCGAGCGAATTTTTGTATCATTAGGGTGATGGACCTCCTTGCTGGTCAAGTAGATTTCCATATCGCTAGAGTAGTAGACCTTCTTGCTGGTCAAGAAAACTTGCGGATTCCCGTCTCGCTGGAGTAGCGATTGAACAGATTTTCGTATCGCTGGATTAGCGGATGTCCTCACCAATCAAGCAGATTTATGAATTTATCCTTTAGCAGGCTTCCGTGTCACTGAAATAGCGGACTTCTTTGCCGATCGAGCAAATTGTAAAATGTCTCGTTATGTCAAGGATATTAATTTTAGCTTTTAACTTTGAAGAATATTTTAAAATACTTTCGTAAGTATTCACTTCTTGTAAGCTTTGGATGCTTATGGATGTAGATTATCCCTTGAATCCTTTTGCCTTGGCTTCTTCTTTTGTATTTTCTAAGAGAAACATGATCATGTGATGGTGGGAACCAGGATGACTTTTGTTGACCACCTTTCTTGCTTTGGCTTTTCTTTCTTTGTTTGCATGCTTGTGTTCTTTTAATGTTTATAAGTTCCCATGCACATAGAGATCCCGACCAGGTCCCTTTGGCTTGTCTTTTTTGCTTACTTTCTTCTTTCTATTTGAGTGTTTGTCACTTTGTAGGGGGGAATATGCACATGTGAGGTGTAGGGACCACATCTGAGTCCTCATTTGGCTTTTTCCTCCTTATTTTGCCTATAAATAACCTGGCTTGGAGAGCATTAAGGCCACAACTAGATTGTGCCTCTCTTTCCTCTCTTATTTCACTTTACCTCTTCTCGTTTTCATTACTTGCAAATCCTTCCAAATATAAGTTTGAGAAGAGCTTATCCCCCTTGTCGATACCATCAAGAAAGATTTCTTTATCGAAAGATAGAGTGTCCTTTATGGCTAGATCCTGTTGGACTTTGTTACCTGATAAACCGAAGTTGGATTGATGTCCTTCCCACAAAGATGCTTACTTATGGCCTTCTTTGAGGATAAAGTTCCCACCTTGACTAACCTGATTGAGGCAATAGTCATAGTGTAGATGTCTTCTACGACAACTGTTGATGCCGTCTTAAGAACTTTTGATGCCAATTCATGGCTAACGAGAGTTGTGTGCCCTTCCTGTCATCGTGAAGGCTGATTGAACTCTTCCTCAACCTAGGGTTCCCAAGTGATCAAGGTGGAGGGTGGTATAATAAATAGGCTAAAGACCTATGCGTTGATGTAGGTACACTTGCTAGCCCCAATGAGACTATGCCGACGTGTTGACTATGAGGGCTCGATTTTGCTGACTCTGCAAACATGATTGTGCTGAGAATGTAGACTTGACTATGTTGACTATGCAGACATAACTATGCTGGCTATGCAGACATGTGCTGACCTAACCTCGTATGCATGCAGGTCTCATACAAGGTTTAGGGTCCATTGGATAAGACCCGATCAAGGTGTAGAAGATGACGAGTTAGGCACGGTGATGATATGTGGTTTAGGATAAGGAGTGAAAAGTTAGGTGACTGCCCAGGATAGGAAATCTTTCTTTCAAATGGGGGAGTATCCCCTAATTTTTTGTTAAAGTGCTCATGTTCTGAAGAAGTCGCCAATTTTTATTTATTATAATAGAAGCACTAGATGTGACAGATAATGATAGCCGAAGTTGGTTTTGCTAGTTTTGGTTGGAGTAGCCTATACTCCAATAGAGTAAGTGTGATCCTTCCCATGTTAGGAAGATGATTTTGCTGGTGCTGCCTAGAATATCTATTAGTTTAGTGCAAAGAATATAGTTATCTCTTTCGTGGGAAATGTTAACGATGAACGGAGCACTAACTGTCTAGAAAAATATAGGAGAGTCCCAATCTTGCATAATGGATAATTGCCCAATTAGGAAAGCTGAAAATACGAAGTGAGCATCCACTCTCGAATTTATAGTTACGATTGAGACCAAGAGTCCTAAATTTTGAAATGGAGGTGAGATTAGAGCCTATGATGATTTATAAGAGGTGGAAAAGTTGGTGAATGGTTTGTCCAAGGTTTTATTTTCATTCTCTTTTTACCTAGCCCTCCTTTTCAGGTTTTCGGGCCAGCCTCTCTTTGTTGTCTTTCCTTTTTCAGATGTTTCTTTACATAAAAGAATATTCATGACCGGGCTTCAAAGGGGTTACCTACGTATTCATTGTGAAATCATGCAACTTGTAGTTCGAGAATGAGAACATGCAGCTTAAAGGAGGGATGCCTCTAGGAGGATTTTTTAAGACACACTTCAGGGTCAAGGTGCCAATGGAAATGAATCAATGTGAAGAGTCAAACATCCCTTATAAGATCTCTAAGTGTGAATAAGTGACAAGTTAATGCAGATCAATAATTTCTTTCTTGTTTTTATCTTCCTTGTTTTCAAACTCTTCTTTTTTTTTTCCCCTCTTTGGATGGGACCATTTGGTCCTAACTTTTCTTCTTTTTTTCTCCTTGTTTTATTGTTGATTTTGATATTGATGCCACCCTTGGTACAGGCCCACTCTTTGGTTAAGTAAGATGTGGTAATAAAACAACAAGCTTATTTGAAGGCTCAAAAGGGTTCTAAGTAGGAATTTATTAGGTTTAATAGAGGTATTAATGTGGGTTTCCAAAGGAGACATCCTATCTTATATATGTCCTTTAAAGCTGTATGACTTATTGGGAAAAAAAACTTCTGATTTTTTCCTTTTTCAGATAATGAAATGAACTCCTTAGTCCTTTTTTGTTTCTCTCCCTGTCTTTTTGCCTATGCCTGTCAGGTTTCCAAGCTAGCCTTTTTTTTTTTCTTCTTCTTTTAATTTCTTTTTTTTTTGTCTGGGTTCATCATACGACAAAAGTGTTTCAGAAAAGCAGGATATAAGAATATGTAAAAGAACTAATGGAGAAGATGATTTTATTAATAAATCAAGGTTATCAGACTTGGATTCAAAAAGTGAATGACTCTAAGACTCAACACATGGCTATAAGCTAAGCCTGACGCATTACATCTTCTAAATTCAACAGAATTCAAGGCATCTTGTGTGGAGGCATTTTGGGTTTGGATTTAACTATGCTTATTACTTGAATAGATGGACCCCACTTTTTGTTTTGATGGTCTGAAATGGCTAGATTGTCATCATGTAAGCCAAGCGGATTGTTGCCCTTAATGAGTGGTTCCAATAGGGATGTATTCAGAGTAGCAATCTAGAGCATGCACCTCCTTACTTGTGGGGCATTTGTCTTTCTTGTCTATATTCTGATAGTTGCTCTTCCAGTTGCTACTAATCTTGGCATGTGCCTCCCCAGCTAATTCTTTCTCTAAAAGCCTGGAGGTGATGTCTATATGTAGACTGGAGGTTCCTCATGAACAACCTTGCTTGATTAGCCTTTACGGTCGATTAGCCATATAAGCGGCTTTTAGCCTCCATCGAGCAAGGAAGTTAGAAAAGCTTTCATTTTCCTTCTGCTTAGTTAACTCTAGATCTCTAAGTGTGATTGGTAGGTTAGCATTGTATGAATACTAATGTAGAAATTCTTTACGAAGATTATCCCAATTTATGACCTTTTGTGGGCCTACAGTATTATACCACCTCATCACATCCTTGTCAAACGTCCAAGGAAATATGATGTGGAAGATGTCCTTGTCAATTCTTATTATTGTCAATATACTAAGAAAATTTCTCACATGATAGTGAGGATTTTTGGTTTCATGGAACTTAAAGCTTAGCATAGTGAATTTAGGGGTAATTTCCCTTTTGGGATAGATGTGAATCCAGAATTGTTATTAAAGTAATTGCTGAACATGAAAGATTCCTTAAGTAGTTATTCTTTTCGATCTACTTGTGGACCGATTTGAGGAGTGCTCTTTTCCCCATTTTCGTCCTTACTCTTATCATCTTCCCCTCTTCGTTGCGAGGTTTCTCACCTCTTTCCTTTGGGGCATTCTTGATAAGAGTTTAGAGTGTAGTTCCCATTAGTTTTATCTTCTTCTCACTCTCCTCCAATTTAGTTTGCATTTTTCCTACCATCTGTATGAGTTAAACTAATTTATTACCTCTTACCATCGGGATTTGGTGAATATTGGACTTTAAATTGGATTTTGACTTTGACCCAACTTGTGGAGTTCCCTTTGACTCTTTTTAAGATAGAAGTCTCCTAGTTTGTGGACTGTGCTCCTATGCCTTCTTTGTTTCCCCTATCCTGGGCAATAAGGTTATGGTTTAGAGAGTTGGAATGTTATAAGTGGTCAATCATGCTGGATATGGGCGGAAGTAAATGGTTATTGACTTACAATTTGAAAAGAATGAGACAATGGTTTGATGGGCTTGAAGGTTATGCTGAAATGGGGTTAAGATATAGGGTTTCGGGCTGAAATCGGGCCTTATCCTAGATTAAGTCCTAAGTTCAGTTTAAAGAGCCCACTTATAAGCCTAAGTTGGAATCAAGTCTCCCTTGGGTGAATCATAGGTCTATACTCACATAAGTATGAATTTGATTTGGTTTGCCTAGGATGGGTTATTTTTTAGACATGGGTGGATCTACCTATACTCATGTAGGGATCATAGATCTAGAGTATATAATGCATGGACCGTGAACTTATGCATGGATAAGATATCTAAGTCCTAATTGGACTTATGCATTATAAATATGAGGCAAAATTGGATGCAACCAAGAATAGACTAATGCTCTAAAGGTCTAGTGGGTCATATTATGCACTTTGGGCCTAGATGAACTCATGGACTGTGCGTGATGAGGCCTAAAGATGTATGACTCTTTGGTCTAAAATATGCTACAACTGATATGCTAAGACCCTACATGAACTATGTTCATTTATAGACCTAACTCTAAGACTTAGAGCCTAGAATACATCTTTATGCCTTTAATGTATACCCTACAGGGATAGATACCTATCTAACTTCTTAATTGAATCCCGGTTGGGTTCTAGGCTTATCATAGACTCAAGCCCACTCTTAGAGACAGACTGCTAGATTCCCTCTTCTTTATTTTTTTAGAATCCTGATTAGGATTTTCCTTTTTCCTCTTGACCAAAACTGGCAATTATAAACTGGAATTAGGACCTTTTCAAATTCTAGATCAAGAGTCTTTTCAGGACTAAATTAGCCCAGAAACTACTTTGATTCCTAATCCAATTCCTAGACTTAGTTTTCCTTAATCTGGGCTCTTCTAGAACTCACTGGATTAACACATAGTCCTTTGGTCTAAAGAAGTTAAATTTTACAAGGACACGTTAAATCATACGCATGAGTTTCAACCTAAATAAGAGCTCTATATTACAAAGGTTTCAAGTCAAGTTTCAAACAATCCTCTTATGATCTATTGTTTCATACGCCAACCGTAGGGTACATGGTATGAATGGAATGTTTTGGTTACTTTCCGAGTCATACAGACTAGGAAAGTATGTCATGAGTGGGTGAAGCAATGCCCACTCAGTTAAAAGTCTAAATGGATCCATGAGTGACCAACCACTTTCTCGAGGTGTAGATTAAGGATTTCCCCTAGAGACGTTAATCCCTGATAGGCAGTGCCTTATAATCCAAGTATGCCTAATGCGAGTACATTAAGATAATTTTCTGTATTGACATTCAAATCTCACCCTCTTTAAAAAAAGGTCCTCAATGGAGCTGCCACTATAAGGATCCACCTCCCCAAGGGTGCGATCCCCCATGAATGGTCAACCTCGTGCGCTAAGTACTTTTTATTTTTCTAGAAATCTGATCTAATTATTGTTTTATACAGAAATTAGCTATGCAGAACTGGGCCTATTGAGACACAAGGAGCTGGGCCTTGGGCTTGACCAGAGAACCCGGTCAGGTTCCCTAGGCAGGCTCATGTCCAATCATCCTATGGTTGAGTCCTAACAGTTTCTTCAGTCTAACCCAGAATCTGGGTGGAAGTTTGATCTAGGAACCGGGATGGGTTCCCGAGTCAGATCAGATACCTTGATTCTAGTCCAGGCAGATCCCTCTGTGTTAGTTCAAATTTGTTTTCCCAAGTCTAACAATGCAGGAGCAAATAGTGAATGAAACAGTAAAAAGCATTAATCTTTACCTAAACAAAGTTGCGAGTGAGTTTTAGGAAAACTTACAAACCATGACATCTTTTGAAGCAGATTATACCAATAGGAACACCAAAAAGGACAAATTGAAGCTACTTCAAAAAGGTTTTAGGAAGACCCCAAACAATCCCTAGTGTGGGGACCCATCCTAACTCCTTGGTTTGGAACTGAGGTTCTAGATTCAAAGGCAAAGGCACGGTGATGTGATGGAGTGCACCCTATCACTCGCCATTATTATTGACGACTTCTACTAATCAATGTTAAAAATTAAAGCTTAACCATACCAACATTTATTCATATAACAAATTGGAAGCATTCATGTAACCATGGCACAGTGTCAATCAAAATAATTAAAAGGTAGAATTGTTCAAATTGTTATAGTAGGCGACGATGGAACTATCTTAGAAGACTACATTTTTGCCAAACTACTATCAACTAAATTTCATGAAAAACAATAAGCTGAAAGGGAGAGAAGGTTATAGAATATACCTTGAGGATAAACCTACCTGAATCATTTAGGAGCCCAGCAAAAGACGGTTTATGAAACTGATGAATTTCCATCCCCTGGCACTATCTCTCTCTTTTAGAGAAGCGATTATAACTCTCTCTTTTTTCTCTAGCTCTGTGCCGCTCTCACTGGTTTTTCCTATCTTTCCCAAAAGGGGGTCAGCCTCCTTTTATAGTTGTTGAAGAGGTCTGGGAATCAGACCATGAGGAGACCTGATCCTATTTCGGTTAAGTTTTAGACTGTTGATATGGCCGCAAGCACACGGTAGCATTGTAACTATTTAAGGTCGATCCCACAGAAATTAGGTGAAACCACTGGATTATAATCCCTTAAGATATGCCAAGCAAATCCAAATTCAAATGGTTTCGAATTAACAACTACAAATAAACTTTTCTAAATCAAATATTGGAAAAACACCTAGGAATTTTCGTAGTTATGAAAGGGAATTGAATCAAAATAATAAATATGTGCCTTTCTCTAATTGGTTAATTTCGTGGAATTGAATCAAAATGATAAATTTGACTTAATTCAAGTTTAATATATTTGATTATTTAATTTGAGTCCTCCCAACTTGACAATCTCTCTTTTGAGAGATGCAATGAGAGGTTCTAACAAGCAGTTCAACAATCAAATGTTGTCTTTCGAATGTTCACTCGATTATTTCAAGTGTGCAACTAAATTTTGGCCAAAAATCCACTAACTACATGAATAACACTTAATAAAATGAAATCAAACCAATTATGAAAATAAGCATAATTCTATAAATTATAACATAATCCAACAACACTTTTCTAAGCTACTAGATCCCTAGACAAAATAAAACTACTCAAACATGATAAAATTAAACAAACTAAAATGATAAATCTAAAGAGAAAAGAGAAGAGAAAAGAAAAGAGAAAAGAGAAAAGAGATGCTAAGCCAAGATCGTGCTTGAACCATTGTTACAAGCCTAGGGTGGAATCCTTGCAAATCTTAACTTCAACTCACTCTCTCTCCTTCTAATCTAATCTAAACTAATCTAAGAGAAGAAAATGGAAATAAAAGAATGATGGATGTTGGATGTGTGTCCTCTGCTGTGAAAAATGGCCCTATTTATAGAAAAGCTTGAACGTTCTCAGCTACACGATTAGAGAAAACGAAGAGGCTAGGTGTTACAGGCCTGCCACGGACCGTGGCTAACACCAACACTATGGTTGACCGTGGTCTGGGTTGGTTTTGTCATTCTTCTATTCTTCCTCTCTTCCACGGGCATGACAACTTAAGGGTATCTGTGATGAGTCAAAATACACCTATGTAGGGTCAAATGTTGGGTAAAAAGGCCTAAAATCCTGTAAACCACATCAAACAATCATACGTAAGTATAAATTGAGATAGAAGTATAAATAATAACTTAAAGCACAATATTCTCTTAAGAACGACACAAAATAACCCTAAAATGATATACATATTGAGCATTTATCAAACTCCCCTATACTTAAACTATTGCTTGTCCTCAAGTAAACACTATAGAAAACGAACAAGGAAAATGCTTCTTACGACTTAAAACGGTAATAATCTCCTTATAGTAGGCAAGTTATAGCAGATCACAAGCAAGAATATCAATCAATGGCAGCCTCAAGTAGTGCACAAAATATTTCAAAATTAGAAGGAAAAGAAGATTTTCGAAAAAGGATAAGACCACAAGCTCAATATCAAACTTGATCACCCCCAAAGAACCACAAAGTGCATCATGCAAGCACGTCGAATTAATTATAGCCAAATGGACCAGTAGAATCTCACTTTTGGAAAATATGGAACACTCCTGCTCATGTGTTTGAAATATATCATAGGTTCACTTAAGACTCATTCCAAAGATACAATCTACCATAGGCTTGCAAAAACTCTCAAACTCTCCACCACTAAAATACAATGTGCACAAGACAGTCAAGAGGACTTTATATGGGCTGTAATATGGGCTAAAGGTTAAGGGAAAGGAGTGGACAAATGCATTTGGTCAATATGGAGCTACTTAGCCAAGTGACTATGGAGCAACCAATCAAAACACCAAGAAACCTTAAAGTTCAGCAACACTCCAAACCTCAAAATACAATGAATATACCCAACTCAATTAAGTAGGAAACGAGTTGACAAAGAAGAAACACAAGCTATGTACGTATCCAATGCCAATCACTTAACTTTTTTTTCCTTTTTTTTCTATGATTTTCCTTTTTCTTCCCTCTTTTTTTTCTTTGTTGTTTTTTTTGAGGAGTTTTTTAATGATATTTCCTCTTCTTTTTTTTTCGGGAGATGAAACAAAAATATAACGACTAACTCTCTCATGTTGGAATCACACATTGCCCTCAATGTGGGCATATAATAGAAAATGACAATTATTGAAAGGCATAGGATCACTAATTATCAACTCACAACTGAAGATATATATACACAACCCAAATAAGAGGGAACCAAAGCAGATGCTCAATATCATCAATCCCTTAACAAACCAACATATCAAAACCACCTTAAACTCAAATATCACCAAAACCACCCAATACATAGATGAAGTGATACTTCATAGACTTGGCTTAAAGGTAGGAATATGTGTTTGGCCAAGGGCTAATATGAAGGGAGCACAACAAAAACGGATATAGGCTCAAAGGGGCTAGCAAAGGGAAATAACCATGTAACACAAAGGTAGGCTATTTGGTTATGTGGGTAAAATGACCAAAGAAAAAAATGCCTCTATCATATCATCAAATATGCACATGCGAATCTGGTTTTGAACAAGAATCCAGGCAAGTTCTAGAGGTGCAACATGGAAGAGTCAAGCTCCTGAAATAAACATGAGACTAAATATAATGAATTAGTCTAAATAAGGCGCAAAATCTCATGGGATATCTACCAAAGTCGCATTAAGCTCACATAATGAATCCATGTACCAACATAGTGCTAAGGACTCCAAGAGAGCAACACAGTTCTCAACCAAGACGAGGGTCAAAACAAGAAATATTCACAAAACCTTCACAAAGTTTAGCACCAAAAGGGATTACACATCAAAAGTTACTCAAACTCATGAAAGCTATTTTGCCTAACAAAAATATCATTGGAGGTTATCTCAAACCAATCCTCACCATCTTTTCATGCAATTCTAAAATGCAAATCCAAAAATCAACTAAATGTAAAATGTAAACAAAAAGAAACCTAAAACTATATGCTCTAGCATGTATGCAAACTAATAACTGAAATAGAAAACATAGAAACTACATTTCCCCCATGCTTAGATAAAGCATTATTATGCAAAGGAAAGAAAGTAAAAGAAGGGAAAGGAAACAAAACATAATGATCTCACCAGGTTATGCACTTAAGCTATGCGGCCACATAATAACCGAGGCACATGGAGCATCAACCACTCCATCACGTTGTCAAAACTCGGCTCATGAAAGCAGATTCCGTTAAAGTACGCAGGAGCTTATCAAACTCCTAATACCACAATTCAGAAAATAAAAGGTAAAAGGCAATAATGAAAGCCGTTCCAAAGAGTATAGGTATCCTCTTAACCTTATCAATGGCCATAAAAAAAAACATAGGAATGATTAAAGAATGTAGTCCACATGATTTTCCTAGGTAGGTCCTCTAGGCATCCACAATAAGGGTCAATGCAGGGATCACACCCTCTTAAGTAACCAAGGGATAGATAATCATCAACATTCCCACCAAGCACATCAAACTCGTTATCCTCATGGCCTAAGTCAATATTAGAATTACAAATCTTAGGATTTGCTATGGGCGTGTTAATGAAATACTTAGGGGAAGGAGAGGGCTGTAAATACATAGGTGAAACCTATGAATGATCAAGGGGATTTGGGAAAACACAATCATCAAAACCAAGGCTAGGAGACTCCTTATGCATAAACACATCATGACACCCCTCTAAAGGAGTGTTAACTAGATTATGCACCACATCAAAAGTGTCTTCCGATGCACAATATGAATCACCCACATCAAACTTAGCAATCAACCCGAAAGGCTCACCCACCTTGAGCCTCGTGCACAGAACTAAAGGAAAGGATGAATCAGGCTGAGCATAGCATGCATAGAAAGGACATGAAACAATATTATGGTCAGAAAAACTACAAAAGTCATCCTAAAAAGGAGCATAATACGATCAAGCATAAAATGCACAAGGATCAGGAAGCGAATATCTAGAAATAATAGTAGCCTTCTCAAATTCAAATGAATCCCAAGCAATTCACTCAAGCAAATACCATGCATCATCAATATTTTTACCATAAAATCCCAATATTCTAAAAGAATACGGATTTTACTATTCACGTCCTCATCAACAATGTATAAAATTTCCCATTTACCAACATAATAACCACATTGAGTAAGAAAAATATTTAAACGCTTAAAATACCTCCAGAATAGTTCATGCTTAAATTGGGTGCAATGGAAAATTGCCATTGTTTTTTTTCAATTTTTTTTAATTTTCAAAAATTTTTTAATAGGTTTTTTTTTTCAAAGAAAAATAAAATGCTTAGTCAAACCTATTAGGAAAAACCCAATATTCGACGTTAGTCCCCGACAACAGCGCCAAAAACTTGATACGGTTGCAAGCGCACGGTGGCGTTGTAGCTATTCAAGGTAGATCCCACAGAGACTAGGTGAAACTAATGGGTTATAATCCCTCAAGATATGCTAAGCAAATCCAAATTCCAATGGTTTCGAATTAACAACTGCAAATAGACTTTTCTAAATCAAATATTGGAAAAACGCCTAGGAATTTTCGTAGTTATGAAAGGGAATTGAATCAAAATGACAAACATGTGCCTTTCTGTAATTGGTTAATTTTGAGGAATTGCAATCGATACAAAAATTCAGTCTATTCTTTCGAAATCAGCTAAATTTGCCTAAAGTAAGCAAATGTCACTCTTTCAAGCTAATTTGACTCAATCCAAGTTTAATATATTCGATTACGTAATTCAAGTTCTCCCAACTTGACAATCTCTCTTTCGAGATGATGCAACAATAGGTTCCAATAAGCAGTCCAATAATCAAATGTCGTCTTTCGAATGTTCACTCGATTGTTTCGAGTGTGCAAGTAAATTTTGGCTAAAAATTCACTAACAACATGAGTAACACTTGATAAAACGAAATCAAATCAATCATGAAAATAAGCGCAATTCCATAAATTAAAACATAATCCAACAACACTTTCATAAACTACTAGATCCCTAGATAAAATAAAACTAGTCAAACATGATAAAATTAAACAAACTAAAATGATAAATCTAAAGAGAAAAGAGAAGAGAAAAGAGATGCTTAGCCAAGATCGCGCTTGAACCGTTGTTGTAAGCCCAGGGTGGAATCCTTACAAATCTTAACTTCAACTCACTATCTCTCCTTCTAATCTAATCTAAACTAATCTAAGAGAAGAAAATGGAGATGAAAGAATGATGGATGTTGGATGTGTGTCATCTGCTGCGAAAAATTGCCCTATTTATAGAAAAGTTCGGACGTTCTCAGGCACATGATGAGAGAAAACGAAGAGGCCAGCTGTTACAGGCCTGCCGCGGACCGTGGCCAACATCACGGGCCGACCGTGGTCTGGGCTGGTTTGTGATTCTTCTGTTCTTCCTCTCTTCCACGGGTATAGCAACTTGTTATCTGTGGTGAGTGAAAATACACCTACGTGGGGTCAAATGTTGGGTAAAAAGGCTTAAAATCCTGCAAAACACATAAAACAACCATACCCAAGTATAAATCGAGAATAGGAGTATAAATAATAACTTAAAGCACAACATTCTCCTAAAAACTACACAAAATAACCCTAAAATGATATACATACTAAGCACTTATCAACTGTCTCAGTAGACTGAAACTCTAATCAATTTAGTTAGGCATGGAAATCTAGTTTGCATTAAATTTAGTGTGACTTAGCCTTATGAGAGCAGGTTTCTACCAAAGGGAAAACAGGAACTTGGGTGGCTCTTTTTCTGGGGAACTCGACCAGGTTCACGTGGGGACTAGCCCATTGGGCTGGTTTCTCCCACAGCCCTGGCCTATTTCTATTTCTTACTTTTTTTTATTTATTTCTAGGCTGTTAATCTGCTGGGCTCTTAGCCAGTCAAATTGGCTATTAATTTCGTCTTTCCGCTTATTATAATAGAACATTATTTTTTGTCATCTATACTAATGCATATCTTAGGTATCTCAATTTGCAGTGCGATTGTAGGAAAATCTTCGTCTTTGTAACTAGATATAATATAATAAACTGGAAAAACACTAAAGTGAGAAAATAGGGTAATGTTGTGGATCAATCTACACCACTAAACATACTAGTGTAGACCTGTGCTATGCACGGTGCACGATGAAATATATCTTTAGATCATACCATCTTCTTCTTCACTCATACCCAGCCCTCCATCTCCCTCTCTTCATCTTCGCTCCCCCTATTCACTTCCTATCTTTACTTCCTATCTTCACTAATTATTTTTACTTACATCTCAAAATAGAACCCTAAAACCCAAAAACATCATGAATTCATCTTTTAGGAATATAGATATCTCATTAATTTCGCCCACCACCCCAATAGCGAGACATTTCTGATGTGCATGTCTATACAACCACTAGATCCTCCATCCCCAATTTTCTAGTCGACACCCTCTTAATTTTATTGGCTTTTTAATAATTATGGGCTTGAAATTCTTTAGGCAAAGAAGTCTAATTATGGGATTGTAGGAAAGAATCGAAAGTAGATTGAAATTTGGGTAAGTAATCCACTTTTGATTTAGTTATGTTTCCATAAAATTTGATGTGAATTCTTCGTCCGTTTCTAGCTTGAAAAGCCCAATTGAATGTTGACCAACTTGGATACTAGACATACCCAATAGAGCAAATTACGAAGAAGTTTGAAAGGGAAGCAATATTTTTTTGCAAAATCGTGCATGGACAAAGGTCTTTAATGGATGCTATGGTTGGTTATATTACTATTAAATTATCAGTGATTGCTCTCCTCTCTTACTAGATTTTCATTACTAGTAATAATTCTTTCTCGGGTGTAGTGTTTTTAGTATCATGGTTTTGAATTTTTACTTTCTTTTTATTTTTTTTTCTTTTGTGGAAGAATGACAAACAGAGTAGTAAGGTGATGGATACTAGACATCTATAATGGTAATTTGGAAAAGGAAAGTTGATTTCTGAAGCCAGAGATTTGGAGAGGGATGATAGTAAGATTTATTAACTTAAAGGGTGAGATTAGGTATGAAGGTTGGCCAATTGAGCTCAAAATTTGGTTTTAGTAAAGGGGTATTTCCACAGGGGGAATGGGGGCCATGGATTAAATTAGGTATTTTTAAAAAAATAGATATAAATGTATTTTATTTGTTCATAGCCACGGTTGAGCTGAGAAGGGTGGGAACTTGGATGAGGATGGGGGGAGACTGGAGAGAGGGGGAGAGAGACTCTTATAGTGACATAAGCAAGACCAAATCACAAAGCAGTTAAGAGCCATAAAAAAGAGATTTAAGCCTTTGGATTGCAAAAGTGGTGATATGGCATCAAATGGGTGATTAAATAGCTAAATTGTAATAATTTTGGGGAATATAGAGGAGTTAATTCGGTTGGAGGTATGGGTATTAACCATAGGGATTGTATGATAAGCATTTGATATTCAGAGTTATGTTTGGTTATTTTTTGCTTGTGTATTGTGGGTCTACATATGTATTAAGTACCAATCAAAATAGCAAACCCACTTAAGTTAGCTAAAATAGTCATTGAACATAAGCAAGAGCCGGGCATGTAAACTAAGGAGTGGATAAATGATTGACACAAAAAGTTTAATTTCAAAGAGAACATAACCCTTCAATGTGATATCATTAGGAGATCAACAAATTAAGTTATGGAGTTTATTGTTATTTAACTGAGATTGAAATGCTGAGACCTTGAATGAGTATGGTGTACACAATTCTAGCAAAATTTATAACAAACACAGAGAGTACCTATGAACAGTCATCGATTTATCAATTTTAAATTATGTATTTCATAGATTAGCACAAAATTATCTTGTAAGATATTACCTTGTTTTATCACTGCAGATTTCCAGTGTAAGAAGAGTAATGAAGGAGGCTATTATGTGTTTTGATACATGAGAAAAGTAGAGATAAAAAAGGGCCAGTGTTGCAAGAACTGTTAAATTTATAGATATATTTGTTGTGCGTTAGTGGGATACATGGTATAACTGTCATGAAATTGTAAGAGTTTTTTTCTTTTGGGGGGTACCAAATTATAGACATATGTATTTAGCTAAATGGAAACAGAGAAGTAGGGTGAACTTCGAAGATTTTTGTGTTGTGATCTGATAAAAGATGAAGTTGCACTTGACAGTTGTCAAAGTATATATATATATATATATATGCAGAGAGAGAGAGAGAGAGAGAGAGAGAGAGAGGGAATTCACGATGTGGTTAGGTGGCTAGTACATGTGTTTTTGTTTTTATTTTTAAATTAAGAAATTGTTGTTTTTGTCAACAAGAGAGATTGATCAATAAAAAAGAAACCCACTAAGATTAATAAAAGAGAAACTTTTGGTAACAGATAAATTTTATCTGACGATTGTAAGAGTTTAGAATAAGAGAGGTCATCCTTTGTTTGATAGAAGGGACAGCCCGTGAACAATTCACATGGAAAATTCTGGTGAGTTTTTTAGTTTTTTAAATTAGAAAATTGTTGATTTTATCAATGGCTTAGGTTTACTGCATGAATAATTTTTGTGGTTAAGATTATGTTAAATTCTGCAAATCACTTCCATTACAGTAGTCGCAAAGATTATTATTAGTATAGTATATATTAGATATATTGGAAGAATCATCTTAGATATATTGGAAGAATCATCTTATGATGGAATGAAAATGATTATCTATGTAGAATGCTATTTCTGCTAAAGTAACTATCGGGGAGATCCAAGGAGGGAGCCAAGTCTAAAAGAGGTGGGACTCCAACCTATATGTGATGTCTCAACAATCTCCCCTTTACACATGAGTTTCTTCTAAACTACATCAACACAAGCTCGTCATTTACTATGGTGTGAAGCCACCATTAAGATTACACATACACTGTAGTCCATAGAGTTTTGTATTTCACTCTACCCCAGGTCCCTATGCCACCCGCTATGTTCCAGGAACACCTACTGTGCATGCTATATGTGATATGCTTGTCCATGATTCTTTCTTATGATACCCCCAAAGAGTTCATCATGTAAATAGCAAAGGTATTACCCCATGATCAACATCTACACATCATTTCACCAAGGTAATTGATGAAGTCCACCATTCTACACCTTTATAGCAAGCTTAAGTAAGTTTACATCCTAAAACCAATTAGCAGTAGAAAGAGTAGCTCACTTGACTTATATACCATGGTCTTGCTCCCTAATCTATCGATATAGGACTCTGACTTATGTGCATTGCCTTAAATGTAGCATATCTCATTAGGAATGCTTTTAAAAATGACGTTGTCAAGGGAATCATTTCATTTCCAGATGAAAGAAAATGTATACAACTCCCAACCTTGAATTCGATTTTTCTTTATTATTGGATCCCATTTCCTTTTATTTAAATGAAGAGTGTTAATGGAATCAATGAGAATTGACTATCAATAGAATGCGGGTTAAATTCATATTTATGTTTCTTTTTTGTGTTACCTTAAAATAAAGGCAAAGCATTGACTTGGAAGGAGTAAGGGTTAAGTAAACTCTTTTAAGTAGACCCTTAGTCTTTCATTTCGAAGGTAAGTATCCTACCTATTATTCAAGGGTACTATTTGAAAGTTTTTTATATGTTGATGCAGTGTCTCTAAACCCATTGGAAAATCTACTCTCATGTCAGCATTACCAACATTTATACTACCCATGAAAGACATAAAAATATGAAGTAAATTACATATTTCTAAACAACGCGAGAAAAATTCTAACACTAAAAAGTTAGTAGTTTGAGCTTTTGAGAATTGTCTCTTTGGACCAAAAAATGTAACATGCCAACCAGTTAATTATATAATTTGATATAATACATATTTTTTATTTAAAAATCAAGGAAATGAAAACATGGATTAAATGTAAATAGAATCACATTAAATCACTGTAGCTAAATACAATCAAATACTTGACTTGAATCACTAGCCAGGAAGGATATCGTCATATCACTAAACAAATGATCATCCACCATCCCATAGCCTAAATGCCCCTAAAGGATTTTGCAGAGTCTCACTCTCGTGAACCCACTGTGTCTTGCACACATACCACTGCCTCTTAGATTGTGTCCTATTTATGATAAAGTGGCCAGCCAGAGGCTTTAGGGTTTTAGGTGAACATATGAATATGTCCTTATGGCATTTCAATGCTTTGTGTGATAGAGGCTAGCACCCCTTATGGGTCTATTAATTTTTTAAGTCCAACATCTCTCATTCACACACAACAAATTGTTTATTTCAACAATAAAGAAAACTTAGCTTCTTTATCGTTTCTGTAGTTTCTTCATACTGAGTAAGTAGATTGTGCAACTAGGATACTTGTGAGATTTTTATACTATACATCTATTAGGAATATATAGCTTCTCGTCAAAAATTATGCATCAGTATTTAGAAGTATGCAAGTATCCTAGATTATTTCAATCTCATCCGATGTCTCACTTTGATCTCATCAAAGCATCATATTTTATATTCATAATTATGGCCATAAGTCATGATTGGTGCACCAATGAATAGCAAAATAATGGGGCTGTCTAAGTGATCTTTTTCTTTTCATGGGTCTCTTCACCAAATCTAACACTTTTTTCTAGAGATGTCCTACCATTTCGAATCATTCATTGTCCTTTGGTTACGATTAAGATAACAAAGATTGAATTGAGTCTTGAGCTACTGATTGGAGTCATGAGGGTACACATATAAGGCTATAACCTTGAAGGGTCTCACACAATATAAGCTAGGATGTAACTTGTCTTAACTCAAATAGGTCTTTTCTTGTATGCATAATATGAAACATGTGCTACAACATTGAACATATACCATTCAGTTTTGTAACCAAATATTGTACAGAGGATATTTGGAAACTTATTGTGCTAATTGAGTGTCCAAATCTACTCATTAACTTGAACTCACATACGACCTCTTTAAGGTAAGCTAGCTAAAATTAATTTTTTTAACTCTATGTTATAATGACCTTTTGTCATTATCAAGGTGGCATTCAAGATTTTAAGTTGACAACTTCTTAATTTTTCTTGTGATTATTTTACTTAAAATATTGTCTCATTTCCCTTTAATACTCTAATCAATAGAGGTAGTTACCTATGTAAGAAAGCTAACATCATGTCTGCTCGACATACCTTTTAGTTCAAGAATGCACAATAAGCATCCTTGAATAAGAATGTACATTCACACTTTCTAATAACAAACGTATGCAAATCAACTTATTAGCATTTACAGCATTACACAATAATTTGTGAACATTGAGAAAAGATTTCTAAACACAAACCAATGTGTGTTCTCTTCTAAGAAGTCCCTTGCGCCCTTATGTGCTTAACAAATACATTCTCTTGTTAGAGCTCAATTAATGGCTCTAAAACCAAGTCCTTTGTAGGAAAAAGCTTAATGGTCACTCTCTTTGTGTGCTACCATACCATATACAAAGTTGAATTTGTTGTTCAGTCTGTTTGGTCTTACGAGTATTTAAGGTACTTGGTATATAATTACAACTTGTCACAGTAAACCATTACTAGATATGTTATTTAGTCCATCAATCAAAAATCCTAAGTACTTTTTTAGACAAATAGGCCCTTGCGCTCTAGAGGAAATAGAGCCTATAAGTTCATCACTGCTTATAGACAATGCAACATCACCTTGCTTCTTGCTACTTCAGCATTACTGTTAAGCATGAAGACATATCTAGAGGTCATTTTTCTCATCCAAACTGCCCACTATCAGCATCAGTGCCTTCATTTTGAGGCCAGTTGTTACCTAAATATGAAAGTGCACAATCAAAGGTTCCCTTTAGGTTCCTCATGAATTGGTTGTCTTTCACTACGCTAGTCATGAGTCTAGTTAATATTCAGTTATAAACCTTAGGTCCACTACACACTATATCATGCATTAGACTTCCAACCACAGTAGCAAAATAGGTTCTATCATTCATATATTTTTGATGTAGTTCAGACACATTCCATTATTCAAGGCTCACCTTTGTTGATATGAGTATTAATGGGATCTAAGTTATTGAAGGACCTTCTGATGTAGTTCTCTTTACGACAGAGAATAAACGCCTAGAATATTCTCTTAAAAAGGCTCTATTTCAAGGGCATATGAATGTTGTTAGCCTTAGTTAGTAATTCCACATAATTTCTAGCTATTAGTAAGTCATCCACATATAACGTGTTAATTAGAAAAATTATCTTTGGACCTTCTGGTATAAGCATAGTTCCATCAATCATAGTGAAACCACTAGAGATGATGACACTGAGATAAGCAAATATAACCGTGTCTTGAAGATACTGGCCATAAATTGACCTCACATGTCTATAAACCTCATATTTTGAACTTTTGAATGGAACCTTATGTTGTTCCACACAAGTTTCTTCACCAAAATCTCTATTAAGATTGACATTTGTAAATCCATATGATGTAACTTTAGAACCACACTAGCAAAAATTGCCAGACAAAGGTGAGTCGGGCCAAATCACATAAGAGGAGGGACAAAGTATTTTTAGTTGATCATGTCAAGTTGTGTGACCCCTTTATAACACGTTGAGCCTACTATCAATTACGTCATTGTCTCTGCTATTTATGAGTCCTCCTATTATCAAATGACTTTGTGTCCTTCTAGAAGGTCAATTAGCTCATACACTTTGTTAACCTTCATTGACTTCATTTTGCTTTTTTATTGCATTAATCCACTTATCCTTAGAAGGGTTAAAAGAGCATCTTAGCTCATTTTATTTTTGCAGAATGCTATGAAGGACTCATTTACCTCAATGTCCAAAAGACAACAAGGACTCTTTATGGATACTATGTCTTAGCAAAGGAACACTTTCATTTGCTCTTCTTGATGAGGGCAGATCCTGATGATAAGTTTCTTTGTCATTAAGTTAAATCCACCTACTTGAATGAAGAGATTTGATTTGGCTTGGAGAACCAATGGAGATAAGTGTTAATGTACCTCCCCCTTCATTGAGAATCCATTTTTCAAAATGTAATAATTACTAATTTGAATTCAGTTGCACTCCCACTATCTTGCAGCCTAATGAGTACAAAACCTTTTAAGGTGTTAGAATATTCTATAAAGATACTCTTTTTTCTCTCTTTGACACTTTCGTAGGACAGGTCCTGTACTTAAGTTGTACACCCGTAACATCATAAAACTCTTACATTCGATCTTTCATGCACCAATCCGTAACTAATATGAAGTGATTGCAACTAGTTTCACAATTATGTGGCCAAGATCATAGACTGGAATCAAAATCAACAACTCCTTAATAGTTGGAGTCCTAAATTCTATTTACTCCTGTCAATGTGTCACATCGTTGATTTGGAATAAAATTGCTTGACACGAAGAACAATAATGTAAATAATAATTCCAAAAAGTAAGACTATATCTATACAAATAAATCTAGAATTTTAAAGAGGGCATGCCGTAATATTTTAAATAGTTCGTACATATGAGTAAACTGAGTTACTTTTCTTAATTAATTTATCATTTGTTATTAAGTGCTTAATTAAAACACCAATATATTATTTTAATTACTCACATGAGCATACATAATACTATAAATTCTGATACATTGCTGCACGCATTGTGGCAAACTAGGTTTTATTAATATAAAGTTATGGATGTCATTTTTTGAGTGTTTGTTATTTATTTATTATTATCGATAACAATTTATGCGATTGAAGCTTTTCAGTTGCTTTACACTACTTATGATAATTACATATTCAGTTAATATAAACTTATGAATATGAGCTTACTGTAACATCCCATATTTTAATTTAGCTACTACCTTGCGTTTTAGGTGTCAAAGTGTGATTTGTCTTTGCGGTTATATATTTCCTTTGGGAATCCAATTTATGATTAAAGGTTATAATTTTATTAAAATTTGGACTAAATATCCAAAATACAATTAGTGTATTAAAAAAGCTACTTGAGGATAACACAGTCAAATTCTTAATCATGAAGAACTCCCGCCCCAAAAAATATATAATTGATAAGATAAGGATGAAATCAAGTTGATTGAATATCAACCTTATCCAAGTAAACCCTTTGATTAATTAAGAGCATAAATGTCAAAACAACAATCAATATCTCGCCTCAAATCTTGTGCATTCAACCACTCCAAAGAGAAAATAAAAGGGAAATTTTAAAAAAAGTTGAAGCTTTCAAGGAGTAAGGACAAAGAGAAAGCACAGAAATTGGGTGTTAAAGTTGAGTAATTCTTACTTTCTATTTAATCTAAAATTGGTTAGGGGAAGATATAAAAAATAAAAAAATTATGCATGAAAATATTAATTGGGTTTAATTTGAAAGACTAGAAATCTAATTTCAATTTATACAAATTCACCTCAAAAATTTGCATGTTTGTCATTCCTGGATTATGTTTGTGTTTGAGTGAATTTGCTTGTATACGATTGGTAACTTTAAGATGTATTGTGAAATTTTCATCCCTCGTATGAACAAAAGTCCATAAAATTGGTTAAGAAAACAAGCATTATAAAGATTTTACAAATTAATTTTCATAAATTTTGAATGTGTATATCATGCGTTAAAATTTTTAAAGTAAGACGACCTTTAGAAAATTCTTGAATAATCATGTTAAATTAGCTTATATTGTTATTTGAGGGTTTGGAATCGTAATATCACTGCAGGTAATAAAAGGTTACAAGTTGGTCTTAGTTGTAAAAACAAATGTGAAGGCACAACATCTTTATTTTCATATTTTTTACTAGCCTTTGCACACTATCTAACTTTTGGTGAATTATTGGCCAGTCAAAAAATTAAAAAAATTATATAGTTGATTTTTGAATATATTTGACAATTTAAGTAATTTTTCACAAATTTTATACAATGGATCTTTAGTCATGAAAAGCTTAACTGAATTATGCGATTTTGGTTAATTATAGATTATTTGCGTTCCTAATGTTGAAAAGTCTAATTGAGTGGCTTACGATGAAGGCATGGAAACAATAGCTTAACTAGAAATAGCATATACTTAATCAAAATAATTTAGAATAATAAAATTTTATTAGTCCCTAGATTTGAGTGTTTGTATGTTGTGATAGGTGTCTTGTGAAAATATGTAAGTATAAACCTCAATAGAATAAAAATTTGTGAAGGTATAAGATACAATATATCTAAGTTAAGTTTTAAGGGGAATGACTTATATGTCTTGCCTAGGCCTATTGCTTATATGTTATGCTCTAGAGCTACGGTCAAAGCAGTAATCTTTGTATTACCTTGAGTGCACTTTAATTTGTTTGGTTCGTCAAGGTATGTTTGTGACCTATATGTTTGATTTATGTGAGTCCTTGGTACCCTCAGTGGACTTTGTCCTCTCTGCCAAAATATGAATGTGACTCTACAGTTTGTGAATTGAGGACAAATACATTTCTAGAGCAATGAGTCCCTAGTTGGTACCTTGGCCATGCACGGTCCACCATGATATGTATGTGACCCTTATGTTTGGAGGTAATCCCTTATGTAGGTCATGAATTGATCTCCCCAAAATCATGTAATTGAATAATATAAGTAAGATATGATGTGCCTGGGATGGAACATAATTATGAATGTGAAAGAATTTTGTCCAAGTAAATATATCCCTTATTACGTAAGAATTTTGAAAAATATATCTATGTGAACTATAGCTATAGTGAGACTATTAGTATAACATTGTAGATTTCACTGTCTTCTGGACTCAAGTGAGGACTGGCAGTCCAAAGGATATCATGGTATCGGACAATAGTTGTTAGATTAGTGAATAAACTAGCAGTGGAGTTTCTCTAGGACTTGATTGAAAACAAGAGTCCATGAATCATACCTGGTATGGGGCAAGAGTGCTTAAATTAGTTTAATAGCCCAACTTCTAAAACATGTATATTTGGCTTGATTTGTTGGCCTGTGATATGAATCCTTAAGTGCTTATGTAAGAGACACGAATGATACGATTCAACTTGTGGACATATAATTTTGTTTGTGTATTTCCTCTATATGTCACTTATAATCTGTTGCTACTTGCCACTTGTTTGTGTTAATTGAATAACGGGCAAAGTGTAACAGTGGGGAAGGTAAAAGCTATTCGCTAGGCTCAGGGAGTGTATGACTTCACCATTTTTCAGTTGTGAAAGTTAGAGGAGTTCAAAAAGCATTTAAAAGAGCTGAGAAGTGGGTGATTTTTGGAGAACCAAGTCTGAAAGTGTAGACCTCCTAACTATTTGTTGAAGTTATCCTATATACATTGTGAAGACATAAATGGATGTATTTTTTTTGTAAATATGCAAGATTGTATGGATATGGTATGAATATAAATGAAAATGCATGTTTCAGACCTAATTTGCACGTCTTTAACCTAAAAATTTTTATGAAGAGTCTGCGGATTACTACCTACTTAAAGGGTAATAAGGTGAAGGTTGAGGAGACTTAGATGACCTTGTATGATTGCGATGCTCGTGTCTGTCTAAAGCGAGGTTTTACACTTACTATACTATATTTTTTCTTACTAGAATTAAAATTTATACAATACATCAAAAACAAGATGCATTTCTGAACAATTTTGTGAACAGCGTTGATTTTTGGGTGTTTGAAAAATATAGGCTTTGTTTAATTGATTCTGTGAATGGAAGTGTGTGACTGATGGTACATGAATTTAAAATTAATGCTCTTGACGAGGAGTTACTGTGAGCTGATGTTAATTATGGACCAGGCAAATAGGTTACTTGGTTCGGATACAGATCGGGTTAAGTTTAGGTCGAGTTATGTTTCAGATTAAGTGATATTTAGGATCGGTTCGGCTTGGGTTGGGTGAATTTCGGTTCTGGTCAACTTTGAGCCAACTGATTTTTGATCTAATATGTTTGTCATGTAACAATAAGTGACTCTATAAAAAATTTCGGGTTAGGTATGACTCAGTTCAGGTCAATTTAGATTTCAGGTCCACTCTCGGGTGTGCTTATTTCAGATGTAGGTTAAATATGGGTTCAGATTATTCTATTCGAATTTCAAGTATTGGATTTGCCATATCTAGTTTATTAGGACGTGCCAATTATTTAAAAATTTCCTCTTAGAAATTGTTCTTATCATGTTTATTATTGGGTTTTCTAGTTACTTTTTGGTTGTATAATTCTTTCTTTTTTTTTTTTTTTTGGTTGACACTATAAAGTATTAATGCTACATAACAACACAAGAAAATGACAAAAGATTGATAGACGTTGGCTGATCGGTCCGCAGCTCGATTGACATAATTGTTGTTTCCTATCCCCACCACCCAAGTTCGACTCTGGGCAGGAAACCTTCATTTGCCATTTAATGTGAGGTTAAGGAGATGTGTGTGGACTTGGCTTAGACAATTCACACCTACTTGCCTCGGACTAGTTGGTTAGTTGGATCTTCCTGAAATAAGAAGTTTGGCGGATAACCTAAGTTATTATTTCAAAGAAAAAGATAAAATCTTAACCATTAATCATATCACATTTGAAATATATACTTAGTAAATTCTAAATGCACCGAAGGCTCAGTCACGCTGTGCCCCTAATACTTTTTTTATTTTTTAAATTCAAAACCAAAAATAGGTCACTCATATAATCTTTGACAAATGATTTTTCAATAATCATACTTCCCCAAACACAGGCTATATTGCTTGATCTTTTCATCGTTAAATTGTGGGTGGGGATGGGAAGAAGTGAGTTTTTTCTTGTAAAAGTAGGAAGGAGTGGAATGGGATAGGAGAAAGATAGAATCATTAATGTCAAGGTGTAGAAATAAGTAAGATGAAGTGGAAAAGAGTGTGAAGGAGTAGAATAGAGTGGAAAAAAGTAAGAAATGAAATTGAGTTTAAAGGAGTGAAAAGGAGTGAGAGTCAAGGATTTGCCCACGAAAAAAACATGCTCTAATTTATTACTCTACACACCCCCAACCCACCCGCCTCGACTGACTCCTTCAATTTCTAACCCCCCCCCCGCCCCATCTCTTTTTCCCAGCTTCCCTTCATCTTGGGATGCGAGGTAGCAATGGCAGCAGCTTGGGAGTCGCCGGAGCAACCATCTCTACCTCCGATGCAACCTCCACAATCAGAGGTTAGCAACCCAGCAGTACACCACTAGTCTCACCAGAAGCTGTCATTTGCAGTGGTGATCAGCCACCCATCGGATGCCTTACCCATCCTCTCTTCCTACACAATCTACATCCCTTCTTGTTAGCCATCAAAATGGCTAGATTTTCAAGCCCCAATTTTATCTCTCTTCCTCTATTTTGGGTTCACTAATGCCCTAATTTAACTTCCTATTTCTAGAGTTTTTCTAAATTTTCCGATAGCAAACTTCCTTTATTTTGGCATCACTAATGCCCTAATTTAGCTTGTTGTTTCTAGGGTTTTTCTAAATTTTACGACGGCTTCACCACTATAAATAAATGGGCCTTTGGGGGTGGTGTTGGCAGTGGGAAAAGAGCTTTGTTGATGGCGATGGTGAAGTTAGGGGAGAAGACGGAGAGAAACAGACGGCACCATAATTTGATTTTTTTAAAGATTTTATTGCCAATAAAATATGATTAATAAATCTCAAATTAAAGAATAAATAAATAGAGGTTGATTGGCGCATTTGTATATGAGTCTTTGGTACCCATAGAATGATCGAATGTACATATAAGCTCACTTAATTTTATACACAGTTATACAGATGACCTCATTTAAAGTTAGAGCTATCCATATAAAATTTCACATTAATTATAACTTTCATAATTAATCGATGAATAATAAAAAAGCTCAAACTTCTGTGTTTTTTCTCCTTTCTAGTTCTCAAGGTCATTACCTAAAAATCAAACTTTTCGTTACTTTAACACTTAAGCATCATGATCATCCCAAATTCTATGTAAATTGATTGCAAAAATATTCAAATTTCATAATGGCAAAATCATATTTGCATGCCAGAATCCATCCATGTAGAGTAAGCATCAAATTCGAGGAGGTTTGGAATGCGTTAAAGTGTATACGCTTCACCACTAATGGCTCATTGGTTCTGTATAATAGAAGTGGTAATGCAATCAAAATGATAATGATGATTCCATTACCATATTTGATTACCTTTAAGGGATGTAAACAAGATTGCATTATAATCACATTTACCTCAATCTATGCAAATACAATTACTTAGCTTCTCCTAAACTATTATGATTGCATACATTTGAATCGAAGTCCACCTAACCATAAGTCATTATATTTGGAAATTTGCTCTCACTTATCTCCATTATCTGTCCTTTGCTTCCCATCTCTTGGGACTATACCACCATGTTTGTAAAGATTTGAATCTCCCCTTGAAACTTGAACAATATTACATTATTATAATTTAGAAGAAATATAGTGAAGTGAATCTTATGGGAAGCATCATAATCATGATAATAAGATATTGAATAATAATTATTAATAAATTTACAAATAATTAAAGTAGGCAAAATAAAATACGAATTAAATTGCAAGTACTTCACGTCACGTGTAAAATAAAGTATTATTTGTAAATTAATTCATCCCACTACAATTGCAAAAACTTGATTTGCATACAATGAAGCAAGGACCTCCCTAGGAAGCTCATCAAAAAAGACAAAATGACAATTAAGATCAACACCTATATTGGCAAGGGCATCCGTCACTTGCTTTGCTTCCCGATAGCAATGGGAAACCACCATTCCCCAATCCAATGATTTGAGTAGCCCCTTGCATCTCTGAACAATTGCATCATGTCGAGCATTACAAATCATACTTTCTTTCAACATCCCCACTACAATAATGGAGTCCACATTCACCACAAGCTTCCTGAAACCCTTTTCCTTCGCTAACAGCAAGCCTCGAAGCACCGCTCGTAGCTTAGCTTTAACCAAGGAACACACTCCCATTTTCTCAGCAAAACCTCCCAACCGTTCATCTTTATACCCTTAAGAAGCACCCCTTGCCATACTCGGGTTCTTCTTTGAGGTACCATCCGTATTCAACGCAACTTCTTCAGTCGGAGGTGGTTCCCAACCCACCAAAATTTCCCTCCATGCATGACTGACCTGACTTTGCCATTTAACCTCAGTAAAGATTTCCTTAATCATCTCCCCAAATTTTGTGAAAAGATAGCGTACTTTATCAGAGGGAATGTCAGAAGATCACCCGAAACAACTTTCATTCCTCCATTGCCGTAGGCACCAAACAGTGATTGTGAATTTCGTGGGCCAGAAAGTGTCATGGACCCCATGACGTATGTTACGGTAGATCCATTCTTCCAACTTGGGTCTGGGATCATGTATTCTATGCTCTGCTTGCTTGAAATTATTCCCGATCTCACATGCTGTGTTGTATGACAGTAGCACATGACTAACATCCTTCGTAGTGTCTGGGCAAGTAATACAACTAGGATTTGGGGGCAAACCCCCTCCTTCCTCTAATTTCATTAGTTATCAGAGCTCCATGGATGGATCACCACAAAAAGGTTCTCATTCTCTATGGCGCCTTCACTTACGATACAACTTTCCATCCATCTTTGCAAACAGAAGAGCTATCTCTATGTATTATATTTATAGCTGATTGTATGAAGTATGCTTTTGAGTCGTCTTCCCCAGAATGGTTTATCATGGACCCCCAGCTGGGGATAAACTTAAAACGCTGTAATCCAGTTCAATACGTCTTCTAGAAGTAACTTGACAAAGTCCTCCCAATGCTATCTCGTACCAGGTCTCCAATGACCGGCTACCGTTTTTAATTGATCTATTGTAGGCACATGACGAATTACCACCTCCACCAAAGGCTATCCAAAGACCCATCGCTATAGCCAGAATAGCGTTCTTTGTCTATCCCCAATAAAGTGCATGAGGCCTTTCTAAAGAATAAGCCTACTTTCACTAATTCCTTTCCATGAATTCAAAAGGTTACTACAGGCCATGAACATATCGACACCCGCCCTTCCTTTACAATATTTATGCCTCAAAACCCTAACCCACAAGGATTCGGGCTCTGGTAGCATTCACTAGGCCAACTTAGCCATGGGCACTGAATTAAGCTCCCTCATAGGCCTGATTCCTAGACCCCCATCCGTCATAGGTTTTGTAACTGTAGCCCATGGTACAAGATGTGGTTTATGCTCCATGTTTGTTTTCGCCCATAAAAAGTGTCTGACCTTCCGATCAAGCTCGTCACAAATTGCTTTAAGAAGCGTACATGTTTGCATGGCATAGGCAGGTATGGTTGTGAGAGTAGATTTTATGAGAGAGGTTCTGCCTGCTAATGAGAGGCAAGTAGTCCACCAGCCAGTAAGTAGTTTATCCACCCTGACAACAACATATTCAAATGTAGACTTCCTCAACAAAGCTAAAATTCCCAAATACTTGCCCAAGTCATCTGTGGTTAGAATTCTAATGGCCCACTAATTTTCACTGCATCTGGGCAACTCATATTGGTGGAGAAAATGGCCCATGATTTTTTATGGCTTATTTTTTAACCCAAGGTGCAGTAGAATAATTCAAGACACACTTTGACAATTTGGGCTTGATCCTCTGTGGCTTCAGTGAAGAAGACCAAATCATCAGCAAACATTAAGTTTGAAATTTGAGGGCCACCTCCACAGATTGGTACAGGCTTCCGCTTACACCGAGTAACCAACGAATCAATAATATGAACCAAACACTCCATATAAACCACAAATGGATTCAATGAAAGTGAATCTCATTGCTGAATGCCTCTCGTAGGCTAGAATAACTCGGTAGGTGTCCCATTCCACAACATGCACTCATTGATCATAGACCTGGAAAATGGGTCATTCGGTTTGGGTATAGGTCGGGTCAAGTTCAGATTGGGTCATGTTCGGGTTAAATGACATTTCGGGTCGTTTCGGTTTGGGTCGGGTATGGTTCGGTTCGGGTCGATTTCAAGTCAACCAATTTTTGATTAAATACGCTCGTCATGCCAAAACAAACAACTTTGTGGAAAATTTCGGGTCGAGTATTGTTCGGTTCGGGTCAATTCGGGTTTCGGGTTTCGGGTCTACTTTCGGGTGAGTATATTTCGGGTGTCGGATCGGGTATGGGTTCGAGTCGTTCGATTCGGGTTTCGGGTCTCGGGTCAATTTTGCCAGGTCTAATTGATCATGTCCAGATACGTAAGTAAATAACCTCCATAAGTAATGGAGGCAATTGCATTAGCAACAGTATATCTTTCATGAAGCTCCATCGAACTCGATCATAGGCCATTTCAAAATCTATTTTGGTGGCCATGTACTCATTTGAGCCTTTCTTATGCCTCACCATATGTAACAACTAGGGATTTATATGGATTCATACACTTCAGTGCATTCCAAAGCTCCTTTGGACTAAAGGGTTTGCTTAAATTATTAAACTACTCTGCTGTTAGTTTGGGAAAGGGATGATCCAAGAGTCCACGATCATGCGCGGAAGTGCCTTCTTCAATGAATAGCTTCTTATAGAACTCTGTCTCCAAGGCCTTTATCTCGCTCAGTTCTGTGATTCAAGCCCTAACGCCGTTTTGAAGACCTTCTATTCTATTTGTCCTCCTCTTAACAATCATGCTTAGGTGGAAGAAGTGTGTATTTTGGTCCCCATGCTGAATGTACTCCATCCTTGACTTTTAGAACCAAAAAATCTTTATTTGATATAACACTTCCTCCAACTGATTCCATAGCTTCTTCTCTAACTTTAATAAATGTCGAAGCCCACCTTCTACAGTCCTTTAATTCTCCCCTAAATCTTTCTTTTTTCCAAAACTAATTACCAAAAACCTCTTCATTACAATTGCTAAGATGCTCCACAAGATCCCATAATGCCACATTCAATGGTGCATTAGTCTTCTAACATTGTCTAATAAAATTATCAAAGTTGTTGTGAAGCATCCAAGTAATTTAGAACCGAAAATGCTTTGTTTCTCCATTCCTGCAGAGAATCCAATAGTAGATATGAGGATTGGCGCATGATCAGATTGATTTCAAACCAGATGTTCAACATCATACCCTTGAAATCTGAATCTCCATTCTATATTGCACAAATAATCCAACCTTACACCTTTACATGTTTCCTGCAATGAGACCCCTAACCCCAGTGTACTTTGGCCCAGAGAACCGATATGAGTTGAAGCATTATTCGCAATCCAATTATTGAATTTAGAACAACACTTTGCCATGTCTGGTCCACCATGATCTCTCTTATTCAAGGAACAAATTTTGTGAAAATCCCCCACCAATAGCTAGGTACGACTTATTCTTGAAACCTATGTTTCTAATTATCCTATAGCCCCTTATGGGTGGAAGGATGAGGATTTGCATATATTGTTGTAAAAAACCAACTCCTACTCCCTCAGGAAACAATTTCTCCAGTCACAAATTGTTCATGAGCTTCTAGGATATATATTTCTAGAACATTAACAAGCCTAAGAACCCATAAGCCACCTTAATACCCTGAAGCATCCACTCGAAATTGGCCTCGAAAGCCAAAGTTATTGTAGATGTTGTTAGCCCTAGACCCACTGATATGGGTTTCTAGTAACATGACAATCTGGGGACGTTGCATGCTCACTTGCTCTGTGAGTGTGTTTGGGAAGTCTCGGCCCCGACTCCTTGAGTATTCCAAACTAGGATCCTAACATGTTGCAAATCTACATTGGTTATTGTACTCATTATAACCACCACAAACAAATGAACCCCCAATGGAGTTGAAAACCTCATGTGGGCTACTCACATGTATCCATTCTACTCTCCCTCTCTACACTCTAGGTCCTAACGGATATGCCGCCATGACTTCCCTCTATTATTGGTTGACTCGGTCCTCCAATATTCAAGGGTTGTCCCACGCCACTACTCCCGGTGGAGCCTCGAGGGGAGGTGCTTCTGTTTGGTGGAATGCTAGATAAAGGGGTGCCTCAGCAAGGCCCTCCATTGTTGCACGCTAACGCTCATGCTGTAGAGCTCCAAGGAGACCACCTATCATTATGGGCCTGCTGTAAATGAGTTAAATCCTGGCATCTAACATGTACAGAGTTGTCCAAGCCAGGCCTAAGATTGGATGCAAGTTCATTGGATCTTATACTAGAGATGACGTGTGAGTTGGCGTGAGTAGAGCTTCGAATGGGCTGAATATTGTCTCGACTTCCTTTCTGCATATGGGACTCAGCCCTATCATGCACTGTGGGTCTCGTGGTTGGTTGGAACTTCTATGAGGAATATTCCCCTTGCCTAAAATATTTTCTATAATTATCTCTGAGGTATTCTGCAACGTGATGACTTTTTTTATTATTCCCATCCAAATTAGGAATATCATTAGAAGGCATGCAATCTTCTATGTCCCCTTGAACGTCGTTCCCTTCCGTATTAGTATCCAATTATATGTTGAGATCGAGATTTGCTAAACCTCTAAATCTAGAGCCATGATCACATGCGAGATTTGCGCTGCTTTCCTTATTCGTCCAATGATTCTTGCTAGGTTGTTGGGCGTCCACTACTTCGTTTCCACCCATTTCCTTATCGAGTTCCAACTCTAGATTCTGGCCGTTTTTGGACTAGAGCAACTTCCCCTTCCTGCTGGTTCAGACCGAGTCCCTTTGTTGTTCTGCCACCAGGTTGTGGTTGTTGCATAATGGACTTCCATCTTGCCGGTTTTTTGATTATCATCTACCTTCCATAGGTGCTTTCCTCCTTAGGTTTACTTTCGTTGGTAGTATTCCTCTCATTATTTCTCGCATCGAGTGATCATGAGTTCATGCATCTTCCTTATGGCCTTGCATTCCACACTTAAAGGATATCATCCAGAGCCCTTCATATTCAACCCTCTAGATTCTCCCAGTGAAACGAAACTTAGATAAAAATTGGCATAGTTAGTCAACTTCAGCACTTAATTTTGTGAATTGTTCTCGTTCAACATTGTCATTGTGTTATCGACCCTTCTCACCTTCCCTATCTTACTACCAATTTTATTTAGTAGGAACTCTTTGTTGAAGTACTCAACACTGAGCTTCTTCACACCCAAGCTACTAACCGGGTAATGTTGTCCTCTTCAAGAACAAAGTTTGGAACCCATTCCCACATTACCAGATAATTATCGCCAATCATCCATGGGCCATTAGTCATTACATCCTCATAGTCCTCCAAGTTAGAGAACTGAGAAACATAGTAGTCATGCTCAATGTCAATAAGGGAAAAATCTCCTTTCAGAGGCCATTTGGTCTTCAAGTGTCTCTATTGAAGGAGGAATGTGGGTGGCTTGGTAGTGGTTTCTAGCGACTAAGTATAACTTAGTTATTACATAATGAACACATCTAAGAAAAACAAGTACAGGAGTATGGGTGGCTTGGTAGTGATTTATGGTGACTAAAAGCAAAACACCCCAACTTACAGAACTTAGTGATTACATGTAACACATAGTCTGTTATAGTAAAGAACTTATTGGCAACAGAAGATTATTCAATCAGAAGATTGATGTCATTCCTAATAAGGAACAAGGCTAAAACATATTTTCCTCACTTGAAAACTTGGCTGGATTTTTTATTTTTTTTGGGGGGATAAAAGATCAAACTTTTTTTTTTGATAGAAATAAAAGATTAAACTTTGTACATAGAATTCAATTTCGTTAATGTTAAAGTATAAACCTATTCTTAGTTCTTCAGCTATTAGCTTAAACTTTTGGTTGAGATGGTTCCTGAACATAGTATTAGAGTCTTTTCATGCAAGAGGTTTCAGGTTCGAATCGCAGCATTCCCCATATTGATTTATTATGAAAGGTAAGGCCGGCCTTTGCAGCATCCACACTTCAAGCCCAAAGGGCATTTGCGTAAGGCGACATATTATAGTACAAACATAATCCTGGACCTTCAACCTTCAACCATCAGTTTAAACTTTTGGTTGAGATGGTCTTCAACATTTAAGGTTTCAAACCCCCTTGCTTGGAGATAAACTATAATAACCTCATTAAACACTCATCAAATCTCATAGGCCTCTTTTTAATCACTAGCCTGAACATTGTTTGAAAGTCTTTATACGAGATAACTTGCCATTTGACTTGGCAATCCAGGCGAATGGGTAAATACGGCTCGGTTATACTTTAGGTTCAAATTTCAAAGTGCTACACCCTAACCACCTAAAGTTTTGGGTTCAGGTCAACCCAATGGGTTAGAAGCATATTTTAATTTTTGTTTTCCTTTACAAACATTATAAACACAAAAATAATTTATTAAATAAGAAAGGTTAACTTAACTTTCATAACTTCAATCTTTTAATATTCAAGCCCCTTTCAAGGGCCAATGTACAAAATATCAGATTCACTGAATCCCTTGGAGTATGTTTTCTCAACAATAAAATAAAATAAAATTTTGAAAAAATAATTATTTTTACATATGCGAAAATTCTGACAAAAAATTAAATGCCTAATGATGTGGATGTGTTTGTCTTAACTGTGAGGAGATGTTCGACCACCTATTGTGCATCTTTTTCATAACACGTACTGCTTTACATGATTGCATGATTTGCCTAATTATGATGAGATGGTTGATTGTTTTTTGAGAAAATGTTTGACAAGATAAATAGTAGTGTTTCATGAACGGGGTATTCTAGTGTTATTGATGAAATAGAGGGTCGAATTTTTTTTCTTTTTGATCGAAAAAGTGATGACTTGAGAGTCATAAAAGTAGAAACGATTTGAAAGAAATTGGAAAGGTGTGAGTTTTGTTTTTTCAAATTGAATTTTTTATTTATCATGTGCTCATTAAAAGATAAAAAATCATCTCAAATAATTATATAAATAGAACTTTTGCTTGAGCAAATCTTTCTATAAAAAATCAATCAAACCCAAATAGGCCAACCCTAACCCTAATAGGTTTGACTCAAATGGGTTTAGGTTCTAAAATCTTGTCCACGATCCTAAATTTCTTCGACGAGTTCGGGTCGGATTATCATATCGGATAAAGTTTTACAAGGCCTAATTGCCGTACAAAGACCTAAATACATAACATAAATTAAAAATATATAAACATAACTAAAATAATGAAGACCTTAGTATAATAACAGCTAAAAGCCCACTAACTACATAGATAACCAAGTTCATAAGCTCAAAATTCAAATTATTGTGTCCATTTGTTTTACATAGTTATTGTCACTTGCTTTATTCTCTACTGTTTATCATTAGTTTTTTTTAATAACATATTTTTAAAAAATCCTTTTTCTATAAAATGTTTTCACAATTTTTTTTTTTTGGCTTTTTAGAATCAGCCTTTCTACAGGCAGGAATGCCTGTAGAGGTAAGATTGTTACATCTGAATCTTCCTAAACTCTGTGAAAGCGGGACCAATATTGGGAGGTGCTGTTGTTGTTATTGTTGTTGCTGTTGTTGTTGTTGTGTTAACTTATTTTACAACAACAACAACAACCTCCCAATGTGGGTCTTACTTGTGTGGGATCTGGGGAGATCCAGATGTAAGCAGTCTTACCTTTACGAACATTATTACCCACAAAGAGGTCAATTCCAATTGATGTCTTCATTTATTTTCGTTTTAAAAAATACAAGATCAAGTCATTTACTTAAAATTTAATCACTGTGATTCAGTAATTTGTTATTTATAATCTTGCCTTGTTAGACTTAAATATGCATGCTTTAGATTAAAAAGCTAATTTTTTGCCTTTTTTTAACAAAAGCTTGTAAAGAAACTCTTTACCAAGCGATCCTGCAATCATAAGTAATACTTTGTTTTGTGCAAAGTAAAAATGCATAAACTGCCACTATAACCCTCTAAACTTTAACGTACACTGCAAGCCTGTCTTTGCAGTTGAAAATAGAAACAACTTTCATGGAATTGGAAATAATTTGAAGATGAAACTCCAAGTTAAGAAAGACAGGTCCTATCCATCTCAACCGAAATAATTGTTAAGGGTCATCGAGCACAAACATATTTTATTTGAGTTATTCACACCACGTATAAAATTAAGTATTGTGTGTCAATGAATTCACCCCATTACAACTGTAAAAACTTTGAACCATGTATTATAAAGTAATTATTATTCCATTCCATTACACTGATAATTACATTACACGGTTGATTCCATTTCGTAGTGATTATATTACTTTCAGCCAAATGCCACATAACATCTAAGAAAAGCGATGAAGGAGGATTTTTTTTTTTTTTTTTTTGGGTGTGTGTGTGTAGAAGATGGGACTCAGCCCCGAGAAGAATTTTTTGTTGATTCACAACTAACATCGGGGACTTAGCCCCTACTTGATCTGCATACAATGAAGCAAGGACCTCCCTAGGAGGCCCATTAAAAAAGCCAAAATAACAATTAAGATCGACTCCTATATTGGCAAGGGCATCCGTCACTTGATTTGCTTCTCCATAGCAATGGGAAACCACCACTTCCCAATCCAATGATTCGAGTAGCCATTTGCAGCTTTGAAATATAGCATCATGTTGAGCACTATAAAGCATACTTCACTTTAGCATCCCCACTACAATAATGGAGTCCACATTCACCATAAGCTTCCTAAAACCCTTTTCCTTCCCTAACAGCAAGCCTCGAAGCACCGCTCGTAGCTCAGCTCTAACCAAGGAATACACTCCCATTTTATCAGCAAAACGTCCCAACCATTCACCTATCCACCCTCGAAAGGTACCACATCCTCCTGCCATTTCGGGTTCTTCTTCAAGGCACTATCTGTATTCGCAACCCCTTCAACCAGAGGTGGTTCCTAACCCACCAAAATTTCCTTCCTCACATGACTGACCTGACTTTACCACTTGACCTTAGTAAACATGGCCTTAGTCATCTCCCCATATTTCATGAAAAGATAAAGCGTATCTTATCATAGGGAATGTCAAAAGATCTCCTGAAACAACTTTCATTTGTCCATCGCCAGAACCACCAAACATTGACTGTGAATATCGTGGGCCATAAAGTGTCGTGGATCGTATGATGTATGTTAGGGTGGATCTATTCTTCCAACTCGAGTCTGGGATCATCTATTCCTTGCTCTACCCATTTGAAATAATTGCAAATCTCACATGCTACATTGCATGACCAAGCACATAAATTACATCCTCCATAATATCTGGGTAAGTAATACAACCGTGATTAGGAGCAAATCCCCTCCTTACTATAATTTTATTAGTCATCAGAGCTCTAAGGAGTGCTAACCATAAAAAGGTTCTCATTCTCCACGGTGCCTTCACTTGCCATACAGCTTTCCATATATCTTGGCAAACAGAAGAGCTATCTCCATGTATTATATTTATAGCTGATTGTATGAAGTATGTTCATGAGCTCGTCTTCCCCAGAATGGTTTATCATGAACCCCCACCTCAGGATAAACCTGAAACACTGCAATCCTTCAATACCTCCTCTGAGAGTAACTCAACAAAGTCCTCCCAACTCCATCCTATACTAGGCCTCCAATAATCTTCTATAGTTTTTAATCGACCTATTATAGGCACACAGCGAGTTGCCACCTTCACCATAGGTTGTCCAAGGACCCATCTATGTAGCGAGCATAGTGTTCATTGTCTATCCCTAATAAAGTACATGAGGCCTTTCTGAAGAATAAGCCGACTTTCACTAATTCCTTTCCACGAATTCGAAGGATTACAGCAGGCCATGAACATCTTGACACCTGTCCTTCCTTTACAATATTTATGCCTCAAAACCCTAACCTACAAGGATTAAGGCTCTTGTAGCATTCTCCAGTCCAACTTATCCACATACACCGAATTAAGCTCCCTCATGTGCCTGATTCCTAAACCCCCTTCTATTATAGGTTTTGTGACTGTAGCCCATGTTACAAGACGAAGTTTACGCTTCGTGTTTATTCCCGCCCATAAAAAGCATCTAACCTTCCAATCAAGCTCATCACAATTTGCCCTTGGAAGCCTACATATTTGCATGGCATGGGCAGGTATGGCTGTGAGAGTATTCATGATAGTGGTTCTGCCCGCTAACGAGAGGCACTTAGTCCTCTAGCCAGTAAGTTGTTTATCCACCCTGTCTACAACATACTAAAACATAGACTTGCTGACCCTCATTGATAAAGTCAAAACTCCCAAATACTTACTCAAGTTGTCCGTCATTTGAATTCCACTTGCCCTACTAATTTTCTCCACATTTGAGCAATTCATATTGGACCAGAAAATGACCCATCATTTTTCATGGCTTATTTTTGGACCCAAGGCACAGTAGAATAATTCAATACACTCTTTGACAACTTAGGCTTGATCCTTTCGGGCTTCAGCCAAGAAGAGCGAATCATTAGCAATCATTAAGTTTGAAATTTAAGGGCCATCTTGACAAAGTAGTACAGGCTTCCACATCTTTCGAGTAACCGTTGAATCAGTCATATGAACCAAACGCTCCATACAAACCACGAATAGATATGGTGGGAATCGATGTTCTTGTAGAATGTCCCTCGTAGGTTGGAAGAACTTGATGGGCATCCTATTCCACAACACACTCATTGAGCATGTCGAGATGCATAAGTAAGTAACCTCCACAAGAAATAGTGGAAGTTGTATTAGCAACAATGTATCTTTCATAAAGCTCCGTCGAACTCATCATAGGCCTTCTCAAAATCTATTTTGGTGGCCATGTAATCCTTTGCACGTTTCTTGTGCCTCATCATATGCAGCACCTCCTACATTATAACCACATTATCCATTATTTGTTACTTTGAAACAAAGCTAGCCTAAGTCGGTGAGATGACGGAAGGCAAGATCTACTTTAGTCGCTCCACTATAGCTTTGGTGACTGACTTGTAGATCACATTGCAAAGTCCAATGGGTCGAAACTGCGTAATACACTGGGGATTTTCCACTTTAGGTAGGAGAGTCAGGATGATTTGATTCCTGGTTTCCGATAATGCTTGTCCTTTGAGAACTCCCGAAATAGTTTCAACAGCACTATCACCAACCAGGCCCGAATAATGTTGGAAAAATAAAGCGTGGAACCTGTTTAGCCCTAGGCCTTGATTTGGATTCATACACTTCAGAGCATTCCAAACTTCCTTTAGACTAAAGGTTTTGATTAATTAAACTGCTCCATTGTTAGCCTGGGAAAGGGATGATCCAATAACCCAGGATTATGTGTGCAGGTGCCTTCTTCAGTGAATAGCTTCTTATAAAATTCTATCACCAAGGCCTTTATCTCACCGGGTTCCATGATCCAAGCTCCAATGCCATTTTGTAGACCTTCTATTTTATTTGTCCTCCTCTTAACAATGGTGCTTAGGTGAAAGAAGTGTGTATTTCGATCCCCATCTTGAATGTACTCCATCTATGACTTTTGGAAACCCAAAAACTTCTATTTGATTCAACACTTCATCTAACTGATTCTGTAACTTCTTCTCTAACTTCAATAAATGTCAACGCCCACCTTCTGTAAGTTGCTTTTATAGTTTAATTCTCTGCCAAATCATTCTTTTTTCTGGAATAGATTAATAAAGACCTCTTTATTCCAATTCCTAAGATGCTCTGTAAACTCCCTAACACTACATTGTATAGGACATTAGTCTTCCAACATTATCTAATAAAATTATCAAAGTTGTTGTGAAACATCTAAGCAACTTGGAATCGAAAAGTTTGGCTTCTCCCACTCTTGCAGAGAATCCAACAGTAGATATGAGGATTGGTGCATGATCGGATTGATTTCGAACCAGATGTTTAACACTACCCTCTTGAAATATGAATCTTCATTCCATATTGCACAAATGATCCAATCTGGAACCTTCAGGTGTTTCTAGAGTGAGACCCCTAACCTAACTGTACTTAGGCCTAGAGAACCGAATATCAATCGAACCATTATTCTCGATCCAACTATTGAATATAGAGCAATGCCTAGCCATATCTAGTCCATCATGATCTCTCTCATCTAAGGAACGAGTTTTGTTAAAATCCCCTGCCAATAGCCAAGGATGATTTATTCTTGAAGCCCACGTTTCCAATTTATCCCATAGCTCCTCAGGTGGAAGGATGAGGATTTGCATATATTGCTATAAAAAAACCAACCCCTAGTCCCTCCGAAAATGATTTCTGCAGTCACAAATTGCTCATGAGCTTACAAAATATGTATCTGTAGAACATTAACAAGCCAGAGAACCCATATGCCACGTTGGTACCCCTGAGTGTCCACTCGAAATTGGCCTTGAGAGCTAATCTTATTTCATATGTTGTCAGCCCTAGACCCACTAATATGGGCTTCTAGTAACATGACAATCTGGGGACATTGCATTCTCACTTGCTCTATGAGCGTGTTTAGGAAGTTTCGGCTCCCGGCTCCTTGAGTATTCCGAACCAGGATCCTAACATCTTGCAAACCTATGCTTGAATACCTCATGTGTACTCGCCATAACAACCACAAACAAATGAACCCCCAATGGAGTTGAATACCTCATGTGGGCTGCTCACATGTATCTAGCCACTCTAACTCCCTCTGCTTTGGATACTGGCAGGTATGCTGCCATGGATTCCCTTCATTCTTGGTCAACTAGACCCTCTGACATTCAAATGTTGTCCCCCGCCACTAGCCCCAGTGGAGGCTTCATGGGAGGTGATTTTTTCTGGTGGAATGCCAGATAAAGAGGTGTCTTGACGAGGCCCTCCATTGTTGCATGCTAATGCTTGCGCTAGAAAGCTCCAAGAAGACCACCTCCCATTCTGGGCCTGCTGTAAGCGAGTTAAAGCCTAGCGTCCAACATGTACAGAACTTCCCAAGCTAGGCCTAAGATTGGGTCCAAGTTCACTGGATCTCACAGTAGAGTCTGTAGAGATGACGTGTGAGTTAGCCTGATTAGAGCTTCGAATGGTATGAATATTGTCTGGGCTACCTTTCTGCATACGAGACCTGGCTCGTGTCATGCATTATGGGTCTCATGTTTGGCTAGAACTTCTCTGAGGAATATTCTCCTTGCCAAAAATATTTTATGTAACCATCTTTGAGGTGTTCTCCACTATGATGACTTCATTATTGTCCCATCCAAATTAGGAATATCATTAGAAGGCATGCAATCTTCCATGTCCCCCTGAACTTCGTCCCCTTCCATATTAGTATCCAATTTTACATTGAGATCGAGATTTGTTAAAGCTCTAAATCTAGCACCATGATCACAGGCAAGGTTTGCGCCACTTTCCTTATTCATCCATGATTCTAGCTAGTCGTTAGGCATCCATGGCTTCGTTTCCACCCGTTTCCTTATCGAGTTCCATCTCTGGATTTTGGCCGTTTTGGACTAGAGCCTGCCTGTTCGACGGGGCCCCTTTCCTGTTCTGCTACCAGGTTGTGGTTGCTAACTAGTGGACTTCCGTCTCGTCGATTTTCTGACTATCATCCAACTTCTGTAGGTGCTTTCTTCCTTAGTTTTAGTTGGGTTGGCAGTGTTTGTCTCATTATTTCTCGCACCATCCTTCTCTCCGGAGTGATCATGAGGGCATGCATTTTCCTTACGAACTTGCGTGCCACATTTAAAACATGTCATCCGGAGCCCTTCATATTGAGCCCTTCGAAGTCTCCCATTGAGATGAAACTTAGATAAAAGTGGAGCTTAGTTAAGTCAACTTCAACACTTAATTTTGTGAATTGTCCCCATCAATATTTGCTATTGTGTTATCGAACCTTCTCACCTTCCCTATCTTACTACCAATTTTGTGTAGCAGGAACTCTTTATTGAAGTACTCAACACTGAGTTTCGGGATTCACACCCAGGCTGTTACCCGAGTAATGCTATCCTCTCCAGGAACAAAGTTTGGAACCCATTCTTGTATTATCAGATAATTATCACCAATCATTCATGGGCCATTAGCCATTACATCCTCATAGCTCTCCAAGTTTGAGAACCGAGTAACACAGTAGTCATGCCCAATGTCAATAAGAAAAAAATCTCCTTTTAGAGGCCATTTGGTTTTCAAGTGTCTCTACCGAAGGAGGAATGTGCATGGCTTGGTAGTGGTTTCTAGCGGCTAAGTATCGTACCCAACTTAGTGATTACATAATTAACACATTTAAGAAAAACAAGTATAGGAATGAGGGCGGCTTGGTGGTGATTTCTGGTGAGTAAAACTATAACACCCCAACTTACTGAACTTAGTGATTACATGTAACACATGGCCAATTATAGTAAAGAAATTTTTGGCAGCAAAAGCTTATTCAATTAGAACATTCATGTCATTCCTAATAAGGAACAAGGCTAAAACGTATTTGCATCACTTAAAAACTTGGCTGGATTTTTTTTTTTTTTTTTTGGGATAAAAGACCAAACTTTTTTTTTTTTTGGGATAGAATTAAAAGAATAAACTTTGTACATAGAATTCAATTTCGTTAATGTTAGAGTATAAATCTATTCTTAGTCCTTCAGCTATTAGGTTAAGCTTTTGGTTGAGATCGTTCTTAAACATGGTATTAGAGTCTTTCTATGCGAGAGCTCTCAGGTTCGAATCGCAGCATTCCCCATATTGATTCCGTATGGAATGCAGGCCTTTGTAGCATCCACGCTTCAAGCCCAAAAGGAATTGCGTGAGGGGACATATTATAGTATAAACATAATCCTGGACCTTCAACTGTCATCTTAAATGTTTGGTTGAGATGGTCTTGAACAGTTAAGGTTACAAAACCCCCTTGCTTGGAGATAAACTATAATAACCTCATTAAATGCTCATCAAATCTCATAAATCTCTTTTTAATCGCTAGCTTAAACATTGTTTGAAAGTCTTTCTACTAGATAACTTGCCATTTGCCTTGGTAATCTGGGCGAATGGGTAAAATACGGGTCGGTTATACTTCAGGTTCGGATTTCAAAGTGCTAAACCCTAACCCCTAAGGTTTCGGCTTCGGGTCAATCCAACAGGTTAGAAGTATGTTTTAAATTTCGTTTTCTTTTACAAACATGATAAACATAAAAATAATTTATTAAAAAAGAAATGTTAATTTAACTTTCATAACTTCAATCTTTTGATATTCAAGCCTTTTTCAAGGGCCAACGTACAAAACATATGATTAATTGAATCTCTTGAAGTATGTTTTCTCAACAATAAAATAAAATAAATTTTGAAAAAATAATTGTTGTTACATGTGCCAAAATTCTGACAAAAAATTAGATGTCTAATGATATGGTTCTGGCCGTCTTGGCTATTAAGAGATGATCAACCACATATCGTTCATATTTTTCCTTGCATGTACTACTTTATGTGATTGAATGATTTGCCTGATTATGATGAGATGGTTATTGTCTTTTGAGAAAAAGTTAGATGATATAGATAGCGGTGTTTCATGAATGTGGTATTCTATAAAATAAAATTTATAGTACTTTCCTTTGCTGTTTTGTATTTCTGTTTTACGTAGTTACTGTCACTTGCTCTATTAGTATTTCTTAGTTCACCACCTACTGCATGCCCTTATTTTTTCTATAAAATGTTTTCACAAAGTAATTTTTCTATAAAATGTTTGTACAAATTTCTTTTTTATGAGTCTCTTGGAATCAACCTCTCTACGAGTAGAAATGCCTGCAGATGTAAGGTTGTCAATATCTAAATCTCCCCAAACTCTGTGAAAGTGGGACCCATACTGGGAGGTGGTAGTGTTGTTATGAATGTGGCATTCTAGTATTACTAATAGAATATAGCGTCGACTTTTTTTCTTTTTGATTGAAAAAGTGATGGCTTGAAAGTCATAAACATAGAAACGATTTGAAAGAAGTTGGAAATGTATGAGTTTGTTTTTTTAAATTGAATTTTTGATTTATCATGTGCTCATTAAAAGATAAAAAATCAACTCAAATAATTCCATAAATAAAATTTTTTCTTAAGAAAATATTTCTATAAAAAATCAATCAAATCCAAATAGGCCAACCCTGACCCTAACAGGTTTGACCCAAACGGGTTTAGGTTCCAAAATCTTATCCAAAGCTCTAAATTTCTTGGACGGGTTTGAGTTGGGTTATCAGATTGGGTAAATTTTTACCAAGTCTACTTGCCATAAAAGACATGAATACATAACGTAAATCATAAATATATAAACATAACTAAAATAACCAAGACCTTAGTTTGGTAACGGCTGAAAGCCCGCTAACTACATAGACAACCATAAACATGCACATCAACAAGGGTTTATAACCTCAAAATTCAAATTATCGTGTCCATTTGTTTTACAACAATAACCTCCCAGTGTGGGTCCTACTTGCATAGGATCTGGGGAGATTCAAATACAAGCAGTCTTACCTTTACGGACATCACTACCCACAGAAAAGTCGATTCCAATAGACGTGTGAAAAAAACTTGTTAAGAAACTATTTACCAAGCAACCCCATAATCATAAGTAATACTTTGTTTGTGCCAAGTAAAAGTGCATCAACTGCCTGTATAACCCTTCAAACCTTATGGTATAGTGCGAGTCTGTCTTTTCAGTTGAAATCGAAGATATTTGTATGTAATTGGAAGGAATTTGAAAATGAAACTCCAAGTCAAGAAAGACAAGTCCTAACCATCTCAACTCAAACAATTGCTGAGGGTCATCGAGCGTGAACATATGAGTTGTCATACTATCCAACCTAAGGCACCAGAATACTATACATACTTTGACCCAACACACATTCCAACACCTTGAAAGCCCAAACATTTTAACCAAATTGGCGCAGCCTAGCAAGCAATAAATATAATGTTTTTCGCAATTTAATTTTCCACAAGATGCATGCTGCAGGCTGTTTAGTAAAAGCAAAGGCTTTAGCCATCGACATATGTGGCTTGAAGCACAATTTCAACAATTTGCTGAATTTTTTATTTTTTTTCCTCTGCCTTGTCCTATTCTTTTTCCAACATTTGCTTAATATTTTTAGAAATTTACTCTCTTAATTAAAGTACGTTTTTTAATCAATTCATCCTATAAAAACTACTTTTTATATAGTGATTTGTTATGCAGCAAAAGCTAATTTATTGTCACAAAAAAAGATCTACTGTTCACTCAAAATTAGCCTATCGTTCATTGAAAATTTTATCTACCGAACACTGTTCATAGTTTGTTGTTCACTAACAATATTCTAACGATAATAAAAAAACAAAAATATCAATTTGCTACAATGTCTGACTCTCTGCCCAAGCGCTCTAGCAAGCGAAAATGGCGATTGCCTCATCGTCTGTATTCTGATGGATTCGGCTACTGATTTGGTTTAACTTCCACAAGCTGCAAATGGTTTCCAAGCTGACAGGAGGTCTTATGCTCAAACAGCCAGACGCTTTGATTGGGCGGAGTCCGATATTGGATGTTTGCAATCTTCTCACTCTACTCCTAATTCTGCTCGATCTGTCAATAATACGGGAAAGTCCGAAGTGAGACTAGGGTCCATACCACCTGTGGTTAGGGAGAAAGAAACAGTTGGGAGTATGAGAAAGAATGAAATTGCCAAAGGGGCTAAGAAATGGAAGTTAACGCTTATTGGTTATGTGATTGGCCTTAATCCCTATTTCAAACAAATGAACAATTTATGGCTAAATTTTGGAGATGTGTTTCCCCAACCAAAATTCAGCTGCATGAGAAGGGTTTCTTCCTGTTTCAATTTGATAATGATGAAGATAGAAATATTATCATGGAGATCGGCCTTTTTTCCTATAATTACAAACCGCTGATACTACAGGAGTGGTATGAGGGGTTCTATTTTGAAGAGAAGACATTGAGGGTTGTGCCACTGAGGGGTTCGTTTCCCGGATTTGCCATTGTCGTGGTGGACTGCAGATTCTTTGAGCGGACTAGCTAGTGCCCTTGCTAAACGACTATGTGCTGATGAAATAACCTCAAGACAGGATCGTATAGCTTATGCTAGAGTGCTAATTAATACAGACATTACTCTGCCTTATAAAAATCACTTGGTTATGGAGGACGAAGATGGAAGCTCATTTACGCAATGCGTTCAATATGAATGGTAACCACTAAGGGCATGGATCATAGGAACACAGAATGTGAAAGTATCCAACGGCAAAAGATGACTAGAAGGAGAAAGAGGAAGTCTAACAATCAAGAATGGGGAAGGAAAGAGGGAGATGAACAAAGAATGGAGGAACAACAAGATGCAAATAAACAAATAGTGGTGGCTAATCAACCTCTACCTAAGAAAAATGCCACACCCTCGGGAGAATGGACAATTGTTAGAGGTAGACGAGCCAATCATGGTGATTCGCCTCTCCCATCTAATCATGTGGAGGTCACACCTAACAATTTTAGCTACTGGAGTAACTTATGGATGTATATGATTATACTGAGAGAGTTGGAAGTGGGCTGGAAGCTTGTTCCCCTTATGACCCTCCATGACCATGCTTATGTGGAATACAAGGGGGCTAAACAAGCCCCCCAGGCAACGGGAGGTGAAGAAACTCCTATTGCATAATAAAGCTAACATTGCGGGATTAGTTGATACAAAAGTCAGGTTAGCAAAGGAGAAAATAATGGCCAGTATTGCTATACACTGGCAATTGGTCACAAACGCACATTTGAATGGAAAGAGCAGAATCTGGATGTTGTGGGATCTTGAGGTTGTTGATCTACAGGTAATCCATATCCATCCGTAGGTCATTCATTTTGTTGTGAAAATGGAGGGAGTAGAATTTAATTTTACTCGTGTTTATGGGGCAAATCAAGCGGAAAAGGGAGTGTCATTGTGGGAAGCCTTGCAGTCCTGGAGGATCACAGGGCCTTCACTTTTGGGTGGGGATTTTAATGCTATACTTCACCCAAGAGAGAGAATTAGGGAAGAGAGTATTGATTTTCAGGCCGCATGTGAACTCTTATCTGTGTTTCAAGCCCTAAGTTTGGAGGATATCAGAACTAAAGGGAGGGAGTACACTTGGTGTAACAGGCATGAGCAAGACAACTCTAGAGTATACGCAAAGCTTGACAGGGTTGTGGGTAATGTGGATAGGCTGTTTCATTTTCCGATGACAAAAACTGAGGTATCGGAAGCCAAAGTCTCTGATAATTCTCTCTTGCTTATTATTTTCAATAAGGGTATGGCTGTGGGGAAGAAAATTTTCAGGTTTTTCAATGTCTGGACTGAACATCCAGAGTTTTGCAATATTGTGCATAAAGCTAGGGCAAAGTATATAAAAGGTTGTGGATTGATCAGATTGTGGACCAAACTGAAAACTATTAAGAGTTCATAGATGCAGATGGGACAGTCTCAGTCTTATCAACTTGATCAAAATCTCTCTACCTTGCAAAAGGATTTGAGCTCCATCGGGCAAAACTACAGCAGGGAGCTTTCGATCAAGTGCTAATAACACAAGAAAACATGATTTTATCTGTGCTCAATAAATGGCTTGAAGCTGAAGAGAAGATCCTCAGGCAGAGGACACGACAATATGGGTTAAAGTAGGGGATGCAAACAATAAATATTTTCATGCAAGCCTTAAGGCCAGAAGAGCCAGAAATAAGATCACATATGTGCTTAATGAAATGGGAAGTGAAGTGCATGAGTAGGGCTTGCTTAAAGACTTGTTTAGAAACTTCTTTATTGGTATGATGGGTAGTTGCCAACATGAGCTGATGATGATTAACCTGCTATTGTTCAGAATGGGAAAAGGGTATCCTCAGCACAACACGGTCAACTAGGTAAGGATGTATCTGAGGCTGAAGAGAGAAAGGCTGTATGGGAGATAGGGGATGACAAAGCCCCAAGAATTGATGGCTATACCTCAGCTTTTTTTTTTTTTTTTTTTAAAAAAAAAGCCTGGAATCGTGTAGGCAAAGAAGTAGTAGCTATTGTTTAGGAATTCTTTAGAACCAACAAAATGCTGAAGAGTGTGAACTGCACTAGCATGACCCTATTGCCTAAAATCAAGCAGCCGCTTATGGTGGGTGACTATAGGCCTGTTACATGTTGTACGGTGATCAACAAAATTATTTCCAAAGTATTGGCAAATAGGCTCAAATCACGTGCTGCCTGATATTATAAATGAAGATCAATCTACCGTTATCCTGGGAATGCATGTAGGGGACAATATTCTACTGGCTTTTGAGTTGGTGAAACACTATGAAAGATCAGGGATTTCCCCTATATGTGTTATCAAAGTTGATCTAAGAAATGCCAATGACTCGGTTGAATGGCCACACTTGAAGCCGTTAATGCTTGGCCTTGGGTTTCCCCTGCAGTTTGTGAGTTGGATCTGGACTTGTATCAGCACAGTTTCATACAACATATTGTTCAATGAGAAAAGTCTTCATCCTTTTGAGGCAAAGAGGGCAAGGGGAACCCCTCTCACCTGACTTTTTATCATAGTCATGGAATATTTGTCTTCTATATTATTAACTCTAGCAGAGGCTCCTAATTTCAATTATCAACCGAGGTGTGAAAAGTTTAGTCTCACTCACCTTACCTTTGCGGATGATCTACTATTATTTGCTAGAGGTGACTCTATCTCAGTTCAGATGCTTCTTGAGTGCTTCAATGATTTTGCCAAAGTTTCTGGCATGTCAGCAAACTCTGACAAGCCTGAGGTTTTTTTGGGGGCATGAAATCTCATGAGCAGAAACAGACATTGAACAGCATTAGAATACATAAAGGAACTTTACCCATAAGAAACTCAGGGGTCCCTTTATCTGCAGAAGGATAGCTATAACACAATAGATTCCACTAATTGATAAGATGACAACTAGGCTTTACTCATGGACCAATCATTTTCTAATCCTATGCTGGCAGATTGCAGTTGCTGCAATCTGTGAACACCTCTTTGCAAACTTTCTGAGGTTCATTTTTCATATTCCCCAACGCTGTACTCAGATCCATTGAGCAAAAACGCAAGATTTTTCTATGAACTGGAAGATGTGAAGCCAGCAGGAAAGCCCAGTTGCATGAGAACAGGTATGTAAGCCTAAGTGTTGTGGTGGGCTAGGTCTTTTCCATATGGTGACATGGAATGTGGCAGCAGTGGGAAAGTTACTTTGGTCCTGATGCTTTCTCAAGGAAAAGTTGTGGAGTAGATGGATCCACAACTATTATATAAAGAAAGCTGATACCTGGGAGGCAAACACTCCAACTCAAACTGCTTGGGCTACCCATGAGATCCAAGAACAAATTGCACCACATTATACAAGGCCAGATTTCAGGGTATAGTATAAAGAAGCCTTATATGGATTTGCTTGGTGCCATCAAGGAGTCAAAATGCGGTTTCAGTCGCGATTGCGGTTTCTGGAAAAATCAGTCTAATGCAGAAATTGCGTTCCATATTACAACTAAAACGTGGTTCGGCCAACTCAGAAACCTTTCCGATGCGGCCATTTCGACGTGGATTAGCCACATTTTAAATCCATGGGTGCCTTTAAATGGGGTAAGTGCAGAATGGTTTGATCCCCTTTTTATCAGTGCCACGACATGCTTTTTGTCTTAAGATGAGAACTCATCAGAAGCTGCTCACTAAAGATAGGAGATTGAGGCTGAAACTGGGAAATACACAAGGTATTAAATGTGTGCTGTGTAACTCAGAGGAAGAGCCATGATCACTTATTTTTTAAGGTGCCAATTCTCCTCTGAAGTGTGGAATGTTATCTGTGCATGACTTCATATACCGATGGGGCTTAATTGGCTTGAGATTGTGCATTGATTTGACACTAGAGGTTCCTGCAGAAAGCTAGTGAAGACGGGAGCTTCTTTAGCTGCATCTGTATACAGTTTATGGACAGAAAGGACGCTGAGAGTTTTCAATAGCATCATCCAGGAGGTTCAAGTTAACATGCATTTGAGACTGGGGGGTTGTAAGAACAGGAAGATATTGAAGTGGTTTAGTACCTTACCTCAAATGTTCTTAGGGTTGTTAGGGAACAGGGATTAACCCTGTGTGTCTCCTTATATCGGCACGTAGAGGAAAGGATCTTGCAATTGTAATCATTGCCTGTTTTTTTGGAAGCAATATATAGCTTTACCTTCCACAAAAGATGATAATAAAAAAGAGTAAGCATAGGCTGTGGCGAATGATCCTATTTATTCAGTTGTCAACTAAAAAATTTGAAAATTTATACCAAACAGTGTTGTGACATACATCAAAAGTCGAACCCTAATTCACTGAACACTGTTCTATTATATATTAAACACTATTATATTACATACTAAAGGTCTAAGATAGTGTAAAAAATGAATATGGATATATACTTTTGATAAAATTAGATAAGAAAACATCCAACGCAATTCTTATTTAATAATATTTGTTTAATCAACTGAGTAAATATTGCCCCAAAAAAACTAAAAATATAAAAAGTAGGAAAAAATTTAAATGGAGAAATATGTAATATTAAAACAAGCAAGAAATATGTAAATATTATTCTATTATATACTAAACACTATTCTATTATATACTAAGCACTATTATTTTCTACACTAAGGGTCTAAAATAATGTATATATATATATATATATATATATATATATATAATATATATATATATATATATATATATATATATATGAATGTCTACCTCTAAGAAACTTGGATGAGAATAAGATTTGTTTAACAAAGTTAATACTGCAAAAAAATTACAAATGTAAACTTCAACTGAAAACTTCAAAATAAACGCAGAAACATGTAATAGTAAGATATGTGAGAAATATGTAAAACGAAAAATGTTTTAAGAAAGGATTTGAACACCAAACCCATACAATATAAACACAATGCTTCTACCAGCCACCTACCATCAATTTTTGATATGCTTTGTAATACAAAGTATATACTACATTACCAATGCACTTGCCTTTGAATGTATGTCATAATAAACCATTAATTTTTGAATAAGCACCTGAAAATTTTAGTACTTTAAATTCTTATTTTTCTTCGACGTCCTGAGAGTATACATTCTAAAATGTTAGACATCAGCGGTACTAGTTTAGAAGGGTATTCATTGAGCAGCACTTGAAGAAATTCCCTTTCATATCAACTTGGTATTCGTATTTTTTTAAAAGATCCGTCAGAGACACGCAATAAAAGAGAGAGAAAACAACCCCCATGTAGAAAAAAATTATGGAATTTACAAGCATCTACGAGTCTGTCCAGAGTGAAGCCATTCCCCAACGATTTTCTGATTCTCAATGTAGTTGCACTTGTTGGTCGTCTCTGAAGTTTCTCATGGTACCACATTCCTTTGTACTGAACATCGCAACCTGACAACCAAGACAAATTCAACCCCTGGAAATCAAGGCCCGGTTACGGACAAAAAACTAAAATTCCAAACCCAAGGCTAAATATGAGACAAATCCATTTAAGGCAATGAGATGTTAGATAAAATCGGCATTGCAGGATAGGTTTTATCATCAAAAATGGCTTGTTTATGTTTCTGTTTGAACACCCCCCCAAAAAAAAAAGATTTTTTACAAAAAGAGTTGCATTTTGAAGCTGGCATTTTGAGAACTAGCATTCGCCTGACATCATCTTAGAAAATTGTTAATGTTACCAAATGCTTTTTCTAGAAACAAGTATACACAATTGATGCACATTTACGTAATGTTTGGTTAGATGTAATTAACCTTGTAATGCAAATAAGTTTGTAATTGTATATTTAGTACCTTGTTTGATTATATGAGAGTATAGAAACAAAAGAACTATCTTATAATTATGATTACCACAAACTAAGTAATCATAATTGCATTGCAAAGTTGATTGCATTACATTGTCATTACATTACATCCAACCAAACATCACACTAACATAAGCAACTCACAACTAACATAATTAGCTAACAATGTTTGCTGATTGCGAAACAGATGCCTTCACAGCTTAGACTTTGTCCAAGAACAAATATTCATCACATTTCCTTGGTTGGACAATTAAACAAACAAAATTAGAAAATGACCAGGACTTGAAGTGGCCAAAGTGGTTCCAGAAATTTTGCGAATGTTTTTACATACAATAACAGAGTAAATGAGAGGTCCACGACAATGAATAATAAATACATTTCTAAAGGGTGCATTATCATACACCCACCTCAAGATCTTGGTTAATAAACTTTTCAAACCCTCAATCTCATTGAATTATTGTTTATTAGCTTACCTTTATGTCAAAGAATAGGGGTATCAACGGACTGGATTCGAATAGGATGTTGGAACCTCCGAATCTGATTAAATTTAAATCTGAAAATTCGATTCGAATCCAATCCGACAGATCGAAGGGAAATCTAGTCATATGGGTTCGGTGTCATATTTAATCCGATCCGGAATGATTCCTTTTGTCCTGAATAATTCTGTATTGTTTTCTTACTAAATCTTATTCCATCCACCCGTCGATGCGACATCATATTAACCAAATTTTCAAGCATTTAATCTAAATGAGCATATATATTTCAGATTCAATGGGCTACTGGTGGCACCGAAAAAGGATGAGCTGGTAAAATGGTTGTCGGCGGCGATGCGTGGCTGGTAATAGAGCAGAAGAAGAGGGAAAGAGCACTGAATGAGAAGAGAGCCAGTAAGAACTGTGGAGTCAGGCGAGAACCCAAGACAATGAGGGGACTGGAGAGGGGCAACTAAGTGGGATTAGTAGGGAGCGCCTCTTAAGGTGTTTAGTTTACCCATTAAAAATTAAAAATAACATGCTAACAAAGAACATTAAATTTAAAAATCAAATTTGGAACGCGGTTGGGGGGGTAGATTTTGAAGTTCATATGAGCAGCAATGTTGAAGAGCTCATAAGAGCAGCTCTTAGTCATTACTCCTTTTTACTCTCATTTTCTTACACATGAAGTTAAGCGCAAGGGTGTATTATTTGTAAATTGAAATAAGTGTTATTTAACTAATTTGCCTAACAACCCTAGATTTAAATTCTATAAGGGTATATATGACAATTAATTCACATGCTCTTATTAGCTTTGTACTGACTGTTCCATGGCTAGCTTATTAACTCCAATAGTTCCTCCTCACTGATACTCCTCTCAACTTCTATGAACTCCTAAATCCTTTTCACTACTCCATTCCAAAAAGACCCCAAATGAGTTTCTGCGGAAAGAAAATCACGTCAATCTAAAATCAAGCAGTATTCAAGTACAAGAAAACAATTAGGAAATCAAAATCCTAGTTGTACTCTATTTTGTAACCTGAGATGTATTCCTTTTCTTAAGAATTCTAGGCTAGATTTGTTTCCTAATTCTTGTACAATATGTCTTCCCTTGTTAATATAAATTCACGGCTGAGGAGAGCAGTCAGATCAGCAAAATTCTCTCCCTCATAAATTCTACAAGGTACCAGAGCCCTTTCTTTAAAAATTTTAACTTTGGAGTGTATTTCTCACCAAGAATGATCCCAATTCACCATATTAGCTTACTACTGGAGATCCCCCCCGGTAACGTAATTTCTCCGATGATTCTTAATGGAGAAAACTATGCAAGCTGGGTGAGAATCGTGCCAAACACACTTAAATCAAAACAAAAATTCCGTTTTTTGATGGCTCCCTTGCCATGCCAGCAAGTAACTCCCTACAAGTGACTCCCTAAAAGTTCATGCCCGGGAGAAGAATAACTCAATGGTCGTTGCATGGCTCTACAATGTCATCAACAAGACACTCCACGATCAGTCGCCAATGCGGAGAAAGCAAGCGAGATTTGGACATATTTAAAGGAACAATATTCGCAGAGTAATGAAATCAGAATTCATCATCCAAGGCAAGAAATCACCCTCACAAAACAAGAGAGCCTTACGGTGAGCAAATACTTTACAAAACAACAAGAATTGTGAGATGAATTGGGAGCTTATCTAGATGTGCTCACTTGCAACTGTGCCAAAAAGCAAACATCAAGAAACAGAGAAAGTTCTTCAATTCTTGATGGGATTGGACTCTACTCAATTCAGTGTGGTAAGGTCTAAATATTCTTGCAATTCAGCCTTTGCCTAACCTCAACAAAGTGTATGCTATGATTCTCAAAGAGAAGACACAAAAGAACCTGGGTCATGGAGGAGAGGCCAGAACCGCGGTTGAAGGGGCAGCATTCAAGGTGGCAGCTGTCGGGAGAAATTGAACAGGCCTCGGTGCAGCCGCTGCTCGAAGATTGGATATGAAAAGCCGAATGCTTCAAAATAGTGGGATATCCACCAAATTGGTAACCCAAACGTGCAAATCGAGTGAATCCTGGCACCAGCTATCAACCCATAACTGGAATCATCGATTAGACCACCGCCGGCGCCGCATCCTTCACCAGACGACGGCGGAGCCACAACCTGATGAGCCCAACAGTGAAGGCGGCGTAGCAAACATCGGTTTTACTTCTGCCAGATCGATGCCCTCTTCGCCATGTTCAAAGAGAGAGAAAGCAGAGAAATTGTATGGTAAGTGTATGAATGACAAGTGTATGACTGTTAGCCCCTTCGAGTGGACACTAGACTCAGGGGCAAAGCAGGAACAGAACGGTTGACTTGGGGCACGATTTGATTTTGAAAAACGCGTTACATTCACTCTTGTTTAATTGCAATCTTATTTCTATGCAATGAGTCACTACAGATGAGAATTGCATTATTACTTATGGGACACAATTTTGTCTTATTCAGAATCGCACCTTGAAAAAGCCGATTAGAGAAGGTGAACAGAAGAATGGGGTGTCCTATTTCAGAAAGAACGCCGGAGGAATGATTTTTGTTATTGTTCAACGCGAGGACTGCATTCTTGGGCATCTTAGGCTGGGACATCCATCTTTACAAAGTTCATTGCATTTATCTGCTCAATTTGGTTTTCATTTGAATAAGGAGTCATATGAACTATGTAATGTTTGTCATCAGGCAAAACAGACTAGAATCCTTTTCCTCATAGTAATCCTAACGCTCCGAGGTCGTTTTCCCTTATTCATTGTGATTTATGGGGACCATATAATACACGTTCTTCAAGCGGTTGCTATTATTTTGTGTTGTGGATGATTTTAGCCGCGTCGTTTGGGTGTATTTGCTTAAAGATAAATCAGAAGCATGTGAAAATTGATTAATTTCTATGCTATGGTGAACACTCAATTGAATACCACTGTCCAGAGAATTCGGAATGATAATGGAACACAATTCACCAAAGGGCCATTACAAGCCTTCTTTGCTGAGCAAGGAGTGCTCCATGAAAGCTCTTGCGTTAATACGCCTCAAAAAAACGGACGTGTAAAAAGAACAGATCAGCATCTCCATCTCCTTAATGTTGCACGTGCTTTACGGTTTCAAGCCTCACTTCCCTTGAAATTTTGTGGGGAATGTGTTTCAGTAGCTGCTTATCTCATAAATCGTACCCCAACAAAATTGTTTAAGTATAAGACCCTTTGAGGCACTATTTGGAGTTACCCCGAATCTTGAAGACCTTAAGGTCTTTTGGTGTCTTATGCGCATAACCATAGTAAACCTCAGGACAAATTTGACGAACAAGCATATAGGTGCATCTTCTTGGGGTACCCACAAGGAAAAAAAAGGTTGGTTGCCATATGATCTTGATAATAGAAAGCTTATTATTTCTCAAGATGTTCGATTTCACGAATATATTTTCCCTTATGTAGAACAGATAAGCCCTCTACCATATTGGCCTGCTTAGCTTGAGAAGCCCATACTACTTCCCCCATGCAGCTCACAGTCCACCAGGATGGGCCAATGCCTAACTTAGACTCCGTAGTAAGAGAACTAGGCTTGGAAGCGGAGGCCCAACACTGAGCTAGTAGAGTTGGGCAAGCGCACAGGGCCTGAAAATCCTGTGCCTGAGGCCAAAGTTGGGTGAGCGCGCTGGGCCTGAAACTGGCAGCATGGTGAGTTGGGAACATTGAGAAGGCCTGCTATTCATTCTAATGAGCTTGATCCAGTGGGCTTTAATGCTCAGCAAGAGGAGCAAGAGGGGCCATCCTGCACTGGTTCGACCTCAACGCGAACGAAGACCTCCCTTGCATGTTAAATACTATGTGTCATACTATTCAACACGCTGCCTCCTCACCCATCGATGACGGCTCTTCAGGTATGTCTCACCCACTCTCTAAGTGCATCTCTTATGAAAGATTCTAACCTACTTATCGTGCTTTCCTAGCTTCAATGACTTATGATGAAAAGCCTAGACATTTCTCAGAGGCCATGAAAGATCCTAAATGGAGGGAAGCCAGGATAGCAAAAATTGATGCATTCGAAGCGGATAATATGTGGGAATTCACAACTTTGCCTCCGAATAAAAAGGCCCTTGGGAGGAAATGGGTCTACAAGATTAAATATCATGTTAATGGCACAATAAAATGACATAAAGTTTGGGAAACCACCAAATTAAGGAGGAAGATTTTCATAAGACCTTTGCTCCAATCGCAAATATGGACACACTCAAGTGTCTACTTGCAGTTGCTGCTTCCAAATATTGGGGACTTCATCAAATGGATGTAAATAATACATTCCTTCACGTGGACTTACACGAGGATATAGAAATAAAGCCACCGCCTGGGTTCTACCCTCCCAAGCCTGGTATGGTCTGCAAACTTCGGAAGTCCTTGTATGGGATGAGATAAGCGCCTCGTCAATGGTTCTTCAAGTTGGCTTCTGCATTACTTTGTTATGGCTAATCAACAATCTTATCTAGATCATTCCATGTTCACCTATCAAAAGGGCGGTACTTCTTAGGTCTTCTTATCTATGTGAATTATCTTGTTCTAATAGGCAATGACCCTAAGCAATGTCACACATTTAAAGCGTATTTACAAGATTGTTTTAAGCTAAAGTTTTAGGGCCATTGAAGGATTTTCTTGGAATCGAAGTTGCAAGTTCCTCCAAGGGGTTATTTTTTGTGACAAACATGCTTCGGCCCAAACCTGCTACACTCCCCATTGAACATAATCACAGGTTGTCTCAGGATACGAGGTTTGTGGATGCATCTCGATATTGACGCTTAATTGGTCAATTGTTATATATCACTATTACTCGTCCAGATCTAATGTATCCGGTTCATATACTAAGTCAATTTATGCAAAATCTATGTCAAGGACAGTGGGAAGCGGCTGTGCAGATACTCCGTTATCTTAAGGCTTCACCAGGACAAGGAATATTGATGTCATCACATAATCCTCTAGAACGTCATGTTTATTGAGATTCTGACAGGGGAAGTTGTCGCATGTCCTGCATATCTGTTACCTGATACCTGGTTAAGTATGGTTGTGCACCGATGGCCTGGAAAACGAAAAAATAGGACACAGTCTCTCGATCATCTGCATAGGCCGAGGCCGAGTACCAGGCAATGGCCTATGCCACGAGTGAGACCATTTGGCTATGGAATTGTCGACTTTTCTTGGTGGTCTACTTCCGTCTTTTAAACTATATTGTGACATTCACGCTGCTATTCATATTCCGAATAACCCATTTTTCATGAGCGCACTAAGCACATTGGATTGTCATTTTGTTCGTGAATGTATTGTGTCTGGTGAAGTTACTACCACTTAACAACTTACAGATATTTTCACTAAGGTGCTTGGACAACGAAAATTCCAATATTTGGCAAGTTAGGCGTGTCTAATCTCCATGCTCCAACTTCGGGGAGAGTATTAAGAAATCAAAATCCTAGCTGTATTCTATTTTGTAATCTGAGATGTATTTCCTGTCCTTAAAAATTCTAGGCTAGATTTGTTTCCTAATTCTTGTACAATATATTACATCCAAATGCTACATTCTTAAACGGACCCCGGCTTTTTAAACCAATAAATTAGAGCGGCCCAAGAAGTTACAAAGTTTCTAATTTAGGGATTTGACAAGAAGCATGACAACGTGATGAAACTAGCAAGGATAAACAAGATTCTGAGTAGTTAACGGCAATGTGGCTCAAGGATTCTTGATGGTGTAGACCCCGCCCGTGCGGAGTGCGGGGGGTTGGAGCTAAATCTCAACTAGAAAGGAAATAATTCTGGACGGTATGAAGAACCATGCAAAACGAGACTCCAAACCTTGCAAACGAATCATTCAGAAATCAAAAGAAGTAGAAGATTTGTAAACATCAGGAGGCTCACCATGGCTGCTATCAATAGAGGAAGCTTCCAGAAAAGAACAAAAGCTTAATCTGAGGCTGAACTTGCAGCACAAGTTGGCACATTGCTATCACTGCTATGAGTTGCCCGATCTGAGTTACCGAAGTTGTTCCTACTAGATGAATCAGTTGATCCTGGAGAACCTGAAATGGAAGCACCAACCTCTCTCTGAGCCTCAGGGCTTAAATCAGTTGAAGAAGTGCTTCGAGCAAATAGCCTCTCCTTCCACCCTCTAGTGTTCCTTGAAAAAGATTCCCTATATCTTTTAGAAAAAGCGAGAAATCCACCCAACTGAAACAATTAGCTTGAAGGAGAACCATCCATGTAGCACCACAACATTGTTTCCAAAATGTAATACTAGTGGATTTACTATGACAACAATACCTTGTTGACCAAGCGTTAAATCGTGATCTTAAAGATTCTGACAATGACTGCAACTCGGATGGCCCTGCTGTGTCTTCACTTTGCGGTGAGGATTGACTCCCAAAGCTTCTATATTGTTGACAACAAAGAGCCAAAGGAAAAGCAAAAATCACATATAACAGCTCTGCCCAAGAAAAGGGGGAAAATAATGACCAAAATCAGAAATGAGGTCATGGTTTCATGAAAGTGTGTGTACCGGGATTCTGATAAAAATCCTAGCCGACTTGCCAAGGAAACATTAGAGCCAGCCCTGTTGAAAGGACTCTGATCAGGACGAACAGGAGAATATGAGACAGGCAATTCACGGGCGCCAGGACTATTTGGTTGTCGCACGGAAGGACTTCGTGTGGTGATCACTACTGATTCACTTCGTCCACCGACAGCAGTCCCATGGGAGGCACCAGGTGCCGTCAAAATAAAAAACGGAAGATCAGCCTGTGAGGATGACCCATCTCTTTGGCCACCTCTTAGGAAATAACTAGGACCTCCTCTCATGGCAACAGCAGCAGCCAAGTGCTGAAGTATACGTTCTTCGAACTCAGCTTCCGTAGCAGCCAAAGTCAACTGCGATGTGACATGCAGATAAATAGCCATAATATTAGATGCGCTAATACCATGTGCATTCGACTAGCTAGATGAAAGAGACCAGGGTGAGGCCAAAAGAATACAGACATGCTGCAATCCAAAATCTCCATGAGTGGAATGTTGAAGTACACCATTATTAGATTTGAGTTTCTTCTCCTGCTCCACAGCATCCAGCAACACTTGGCTGCTCCCAAAAAGAAAAGGAAAAAAAAAGAGACAAGTCCATAAAGAAATAAAACAAACAAAAGAATGACCACGCATAAGACATACGCATACAAAAGAGGAACAAAGGATACACACCTTGCTGCATCTTTCAAGCTGATTGGCTGCCAGCACATGGGGCATTTTGAGCTTCTCTGGCACCTGCAAAACACAGAATACATCAGTTTTAAATTTATTGAACCTGCAAAAGAAAGAATACATCAGTTTTGAGCCACAGGCAGCTAAAAATCTGCAGCACTGAAATTATAAAAGAAAATCAGTAGTAGAACTGTTAAACCAGGATTCTCTAGGATAGTACTATAAAGTTACTTTGCCAGTGTCACTCGCAAGATTTTAGACTTTTAATTCAACATTTATTGGTTGGTTTAGTGTCTGAAGCTTATACCACCACCACCACCACCTCCCAGTGTGGGTCCCGCTTTCGTGGGGTCTGGGGAGATCCAAATGTAGACACCTTCAATACACTCTTAGCCACGACATCATTCATATGAAACATGCTTTTGGTTGCATCATATACACTGTACGTACACATATATGCTCTAAGCCACAATGAATTTGTCCCCAGAAAGTTCTAAAGAACTTCTGACACTGTATGAACAACGACAGGAATTATTTCCCAGCATCGTCCTATTGAAAGCAGTTAAGCAATTGCTCTAGAACTTAACCTCAGGCATATATGTAGCCTTTGCATAACTATAGATCTGTTTTATTTGCATGCAAGAATCAACTAAGGGATCTCCACCAGACTGAAAGTTGACTTTCAAGAAAACGCAGAGACATACACACAACACAAGACAGAAACAAATCTTCCAGAATGTAATAATTTTACAAAATTTTAAATGAAAAAAGCTGAGTCTAGTACCATTCAAGGATACATTGAAAGTGAAACTCATGCCTGCAGTTAGTTACCTGCGATCACGGAGAAAAGTTGTGTGAAACCAGGGAAGCAACAACCACAACAACCACAACAATCACAACAACCACAAGGTTGGATCCTTGCAAGAGATGTTAGAAAATCCCAACATCTCCAGCCTTAGCCTTGATAAGCAGCAACGAAGTTGTTTTAAAAAGATCAATGAGAACATTTGAAAAAAGGGCACTAAAAGAGTTCACAAAGAAATTGAAAAGTAGCTGAAAAGGAATGAAATGGGCAAATTGGCGCAAACAAAGGCTGTACTTTTAAATATGCATCAAAGGGATATGAAATAATACTTCATATCAAGCAGATAAGACTAAGGCATTCTAGATTCGAGAGTATATCTGTAAGTACAATACCAAAGAAAATAATAAAGCCATAGTAATAAATTAATAATGCTTTGATGCCAGGTTGTAGATATAGAAAAACAAGAAACAAAGTCAAATGGGATCCACTAGTCCTCATGGGTTCACTGCATCCCACTGGTCTTACAATTTGGTTCGAACTGATCCTGAATGAAAAAGAATCCCTTGCTACCAAGAACAAAGGTAAGGTAATTGTCATATCACAGGTTAGCCTAACTCCCACCTAACTCTAACATGTTGTATCCCCAGTGATTTAAGTTCACATGTTTTCAATTTCAATATATTCCATTTTAAAACAAAGAGGAAGTTTTTCAAGCAGCAGTTCAGACTGCATCAGATCCCTCAAACCAAGCAACAAACAAACGCCGTACTTTATTCAAACGCAGAGAAGCAACAAAGAGAATTGCATAGTAATACCGTGGAAGGATCACTCTCAGAAAAATCTTCCAGGCATATGCTGCAGGCATCATCGCAGGCTTCTTGCACCCCACCTTCCACAAAGGCTGCAACAGATGTCATACTATCGTCACTTTTCTTAGCAGCCTCCATTTCTGAAACCTCCTGATTACAAATCAAAACAAACTCACCGAAAAAGAATGAGATGTGAAATGATCTTAAATAGAATTGCAGGAAAAAAGAATTATACGCTTTTAACAGCCATTCGTTTCCATCTCACTATTGCATTTTCTGTTACATTTATTTTGAATGGTTGCATGATAAAACCTCTGTGCAATTTTAAATTCAGTGCTCCCAGAATAATTGCCACTGTATTTCAAACTGTAGAACATTTTCGCAATATAGTTTATGTGCTGTGAATAAGTATATGAGAAATAATGGAGTTTAAAAAAAAGGGAACATGCACGATTTCCGACAGCATACTAGATTAGATAAGATCAGAAATGAGACTATCAGAGAGAAAGTAAGAGTAGCATCTATAGAGGATAAGATGAAGGCAGCAAGACTTAAATGGTTTGCTCATATCAAGAGGAGGGATATAAATGCACCTGTTTGGAGGTTTGAGAGGATTGACCTTCCGAAATGACACTTGAGACTTATGATAGGGAGGTTTACAATTAGAGTCATACATCATAAATAATTTGTTGTTTACATTTAAGCTTTTAGTCACTTAAGCAAACATTGTTTTTGCCTGACTTGCATACTTTGTCGTATGTAGTCCTACATGCGTCCTAGTTTTATTAATATTTGGAACACCTAGTTACCAAATTGCTTATTTATTTGGTTGATATTTAATGTTACTTGATACTAATATTTATTGCTTTCATTTTTGCTTGGATTCAGAAGATTTCAACTCAATAAAACATTTTCTGCAAAAGTTTTTATGTCAGTCTCTTGGAATCTGTTTCTCCACTTGTAGGCGTTCTTGGAGGGGTAAGATCACCTACATCTAGATCTCCACAATCCCTGCGAAAGTGGTGCTCACATTGGGAGTCGTCGTAAGATTCATGACAACAGATTAATTGAATGAAACCCCCCCGGCCAAACTTGCATTATTTATGTCTAAGATTGTTCCTTGCGTCCTGCAATCTAGGTTACTTATATCCTACATTTCCAAAGGAGCAGAGTGTGCATGTGATCCAAAGGGAAGCTTAGTGCACTCAGGGGTTATGCCATTATGGGGTGCATATATGAGTGACTCACGCAACAATTGTTGCCAGGAGACATTCTCAGCCAAAAGTTCACCACTCAACCTAAAATCTCCCTGGGAAGATGAGAGATTTCACCACAGATAAGGGGACACCCCCCCCCCCCAAAAAAAAAGTGTCAACCATTGAAAGGTGACATGTGGCACTCCAACCCCCAGATCTTCCATCCCCCAAAACACTCTCTTCTCCACTTTCAATGGTCAGTTTTCACCACAATTAAATAAAAGTTCATCAAGTCCCATTTCAAATGTCACTTGCAAAGATGAGGGACTTCACAATGGATGGAAAGAGAACACCCCCCCCCCCCGGGGGTCGCGGAGGGGGGAAATTTGAACAAAAGTTCGCCAAAAAATACAAATATTGAAAAAACCATTCACAAGGATCTTCATATGGCACCCATCATCCAAATAAGAAGTTCCAAGTGACACTCCCCAGTCTTGGCCCTGCACCCTTCAATGGGTTCCTCCCCTCTCCTCTCCTCTCCTCCCTGATCCGTGGCCAACAAACAGCCCAAGCTCTAGACTAGCCCAATCTAGGGCTAACAGATGGTTAAGGCTCAGCATATGCCAATAAGTCCAGCTGAAGTTACCCGAGTCCACCTCACCTAAGCACAATGTCGTTTGCCCTTGGTTTTCATGCTTAGTGCCCCCTTCTATCCTATACAACCATTGAAACTTGACCTCAACCCCTCGATCTGAAGCCTCGAGTGTTTGCTGTTAGTTATTGGAGCCTCCATGGTCATCTCCAAGCAATGGCAAACATACATGTGGCCAAGATTGGGGCACTGCTAGGGATACTCAAAAATGGGGAGAAAACCAAGACACAAGCAGCGATCACAATTAATAATAGAGCTCATAGATGCAATGGATGATGCTACGAGGAGGGAAATGGTGATTGACAGAGCCACCAAAGTCCCATGGGTCATAGCCCCACTAGCTTAGTTTGAAAAAGCGCGAGGTGCACTGAGGCGCAAAGGGTCCCAAGGCGCGAGGCGCGAGGCGAAGGCGTGCGCCTCAAGGACGCGAACCTTTTTTTAGCCAAAAAAAGGTTTGAAAGCAATTTTCATGACTTATTTATGATAATTGAGTAAAATAGTGGCATCAAAGAAAAATTAGACATCAATATAAGTACCAAAAGTATAGCAAATAGTCCACAAGACGGTAATTTAGCATGACAATATTCTAAAAAGTGAAAACACACACACAAGAACTTAGTAGAAGTTTAGAAACAAAATCAAATTACGTTGTTGCTAATTTAAAAAAAAAAAACCTAACATTTCTAACACTAAACACCCAAAGGCAGGGCACCTGGCAGTGGGCTGACCAAAATCAAATCAGGTTGTTGCTAATTATAAAAAAAAAAAAAAAAATCCTAACATTTCTAACACTAAACACCCAAAGCCCAGTGCCTGACTAGTGACTGCCTGCCCAGCAAATTTAAAAAAAAAAAAAAAAAACCCTAAAATTTCCCAGCAACACGGAAAGACAGAACAGAGGAGGAGGAGGAAAGCTGCAACGCGAAACAGAGCAGGAAAGCAGACGAAAATGGCTTGAACAGTGACAGACAAAGCCGAAAGAGAGGATGAGAGCTTAAGGGAGAGAGAAAAACGAAAAAAAAGGGAGAAACAGACGTTCAACAGCCATGGCCGGCCGATGACTGTAGCAGAGAAGAAGAAGAAGAGCAGGACGAAGAAGAGAAGAAGAGAAGTGAAGAAGAACACCGACATACCTGGATGGGAGCAGATGAGGGCTTTGACTGAGAAGAAGAGAAGAAGAAGAACAGCAGGTTCTGAGAGAAGAAGTCGATTGAAGATGCCAGCCACACTGCCACAGTTACGTTTCCATTATTCCTTTTCAATTCTCTTTTTTTTTTGAAGGAAACTTTAAGTTCCTCTAGGCGCGCGAGGCGCTCGCTTTGCGCCTCGGCATGAGGCGCCATGAGGTGCACGCCTCACGTGGCATTTGGAATGGGCTTCGCCTAGGTGTGGGTGAGGCGCCAGCCTGTGCGCCTCTCGCCTAGGCACGCCTCACCTGCGCTTTTTTAAACTAAGCCCACTAGATCCAAAGGGCACAGCCAGTGCAACCAGATGGCTGTCGAGTTGGGTCCTAGAGTGAAAGGTTTCAGCCTGCTAAGGGTTGAGTGAGTTGGCGGGGTAGGTGCTGGTTGTGGCATCACGTCGCATCCATTGCTTGATCCTAGAAAGTTGACATGGATGGTTCAGATGCTTTTTAATCCTTTCCATTGATAGGATTAAGTGGCTCAAAATTGCAACCATCCTGCCAAACATGCCAAATCACTTGAGTAGATTGTTGTACACTTCACTAGCAATCAAAATAGTCAGTTTTGGATGGCACCCATAGGATTGGATTAGACTGGACTTAAGCAGAATGTCTTATCAATCTGCCCTCAGCTTCGCCCATGGTACTGTGGTGGGCAATTAGGAATTCAAGGCCTTTTAGATCGGGAATCTATAGCAATGCAACACTTATATCACCACACCCCCACCCTAGGGGAGTGTTGTAAAAAATGTCTTGAACTCAAAGCATCAGTGATAAAAGTTAAAAATGAAGAGAACAATTTTAAAACAAATTCAAACTATAAACCTAAGATTCTACGACATCACCTAGTTGATTGTCACACAGAAAGCACAAAAAGGAAAATACAGCAACTTCTCAAGAACTTTGCTGTTTAACAGGGCCTTATGCTCACATGATTTAGAAACTAGCAACTGATTATTTTCTGTGATTCAGTATCCTGTCGCTGAGATAAATATAGATAAACGACAGCCAACCAAGCAACCGAGGTAGGAAGCAGGACCACAGAAAACAGAATAAAAAACCTCTAAATGCAAGTTGCATTTTCGAGTCTCAGGGAAAAGAAGATCAGCAGAGTTCAAAGCTTATCTCCCCCTTCTCCCGTGTTTGAACATTGAACTTCTTCTCCCCCCTCCTCCCCCAGTTACCACAAACTCCCCCCCCCCCCTCTTCCACTTGAAAATTCAATCTCCGCAGTTTCATCCACATATTGTGTGGGGTAACTTGACATATAATGAACCAGACTAGAGGAGTGGCACCATGTACAGATACTTAAATAGTCTTGCCAACCTAAAATCATACCTCTCACTCATTCTTCACTCCAATTTCCATTTTCCAGTGAACTCAAAGAGGTAATTCCCTCAAATTATTTATTCCCTCAATACATCTCACAGTGGTCAGGTGTTCAACTTTATGAGATATCATGGACATTGGCAACAATGGCTTCTCAATAAACATTTTATCAAAACACTGAACATAAATCCGTTGAAAGAATAACAGGAAACCCGAAGAATCTCTCCAAACACACCACTATGCAAATATAGTGAGCAGGACAGCCATGGACAGCAGAGGGGCCACTTTACCAGCCAACTGGCAAAAAAATTATCAGGATAACCTCGGGTTATGAGCAATTCGATAACATCATCAAAAGCAACCTTTTGTTTGGCCCTTCAAAACGTCAGAGCATCTAAATATGTGTGCAAGTCCCTAATTTACTATCCTCTTGATTCTAGGCTGCATTCTTGATTGCAATTAGTACTTAGATTATTTTCTTCCAAATTTGCCATAGTCCCTAGCTCACCTTGCACGGTAGCCCTCAAAACATAAGCCCCCATTTTCTTTTTTTTAATCCCCATATATCACCATTCCTCTTGTCCAAAAATATTATAAGGTACCATAACAAATCATGCAGAATTCTTATACTAATGATACATATACATTAATGACAAACATACAAATTCTTCTCTTACATATTTACTAACACGGTGCCACAACACGTGCTCGTTCTTGGTTGCCATCATCCCCATTTGATTAATTGCGTACACTTATTGGGTCTTATTACTAGCCCACATGTTGGGGGACATGTTGGATTATATGAAAATGAGATTGTCCTACATTAATAAGTTTGGTGGCCTTGAACATGTACATAAACTACTGAGTCATTTATCCCGAATAAAACCAACTCCTCATATTTACTTGAGAAAAATTCAAAATTATAGCCACCTTAATTAGATGAACCAGACACGAAGACTATCAAATAGAGCATATAACAACCATTTAAAACAGATTATTCGAATTTCTTCAAGGTTTTAGAGGAATGGATATGGAAAATCATAGGCAGCAAGGCACCAACAAAGTAGTTGCAATAGCTAAGGAAAATCATGAAAATCGTCATGTCTCAACCAGCTACGCAGGCAATCGATGCTTGTAAAAAGGGATCAGAATCACCCCAAAAAAAAAAGAGAAAATTAAATCCATAAATGGATACCTGGGATACCTGAAGAGCATTCAGAAACTTTGGGGCAAATTCTGAATTCAGAGGAGAGGAACCCAGAACTTGCCCATGAAAGGAGAAGAGGCCCACGAGAACTCAAACAGCCAGCCAAAGCGAATGCCGAAAATGGAACGGGAAGAAATTACGGACGAAATTGAGCGGAATTGACAGAAGAACTTGATTAAATCAAGAACCCTAAATTTTAGGACGACTCAGAATCGAATTTGTCATTTCAGGGGGAGACAGAGTGAGAGGGGGAGACCAAATGTCGACACGTCGGCGGATTCCGGTTTTCAATCATTTGTTATTTATTTAAGCAATAGTTGTTAAAGAAATAAATAAAATTGAGGGCTGGAAAAGGCACCAAATCCACTGATGCATGTTTGGTTTTAGCCATTGTCATCCCCTAATTCATTGAATCCGTGAAGTTTGTCCGCTATCCTTCCCTCTGCCCCTAAATCTTGCAATGGCGACTGAGGTACCAATCGCCATCCAAACAAATTTTAATTTCTTTATTATTGGGTTTATATCTTTATTTTATGGAAACCACAAACATCATCAATACAATACTCCTAAAAAAAGAAAAAAAAAATGAAGGGCTAGTAGATGTAACATCCCCAAATTTTTACGGCTACCATAACGACTAATAATAATTATTATAGTAATAATAAAAACAATTTTACTAATTATTGTTTTAGGATGATCGTTTAAGAAAATGAGATTTGTACTGACTTTATTTGAATATGTTATAAGAGGGGATGGAGCGAAAGGAGGAAGAACTATTAAAAATTTTTCCTTCGCCTTCTTTTGGGGGTGAATAAAAATGAGGGGAATGTGGGGAATGAGGGTGAACTGTTCCACTTAGTTCCCCTTGGTTCCCCCTCATTTAATATTTCCAAACAAGAGGAATAATTATTCATTAACCTTCATTCCCCTCCCATTCTCTCCCCTTAATCCAAACAGACTGTTAATCAATTGAATTGAATAATTAATAGAAAATGTCGGAGTAGTACATAGTCTCTTGGAAACCCATGTCACCATCCTCAACCAATTATCTACTTTCCTAAACCCTTTGCCTACTCCCGGTTGAGTTCTTTTCATAAGCTTCACCAGAGAACCCACCATCAACGTTGCTCAAAATACGATCGCCGGCCACCATAGCACTTGCTGACACCGGCGAGCCCTAAATTTGATTCTTCAGCCACCGGCGACCACTGGGGTGGTCGTTCTTCGACCAACCCTATTCCTATAACCTGCTATTCTCCTATTCATCCCAAACCCTTAGACCTGCCCATTAAATATGGTAGAGGCCTTTTAACTCCAGTGAAAAGAGATTATTTTCATCCCAATTTGTGCCTCCTTCCCACGATCTATGATGTTTTGTTTAAGATTTTAGGTTAAGCAAGCCCTAAATTCTGATGCTTTCGTATAGGGTTTTAGTTTTTTATTACTGGCGAAGTCAATGGGTGCTAATCGGCAATGGCTAGATGTATGAGAGAGCATCTATGAATCATGACGTGGTATAGGTTGGGTATCACGATGAGTCTCAATTGAGCCTTTCGATGACCGACAAACAGTAACAAATGAACTGTCGGTGGCCCAAAGCAAGCAATGCCAATTGGATTGGAGCCCAATGGTGGCAATAGTTTGTATTATATAATTTATATTCAAAGGAGGGAGACACTATTTTTTCACATTGCTCAGTCTAGGAAAGTATAATAGCGGGGATTGCGAGGATTAAAACTTGAATGATTAATGCCTTGATTAATTCTTAAATAATTAAGATTCCATTTGGTATTCAGTAGGAAAGCGCACAATTACCATATCTACATACTTAACCATTGTCCTAAGGATGATAATTAAGGATGATAATTCGCATAATAATAATAATAATAATAATAATAATAATAATAATAATAATAATAATAATAATAATAATAAAAGCCCTCCAAGTAAATTGACACTCATTGTAAGAGCCACATCAACATTTTTCTTCCTAGTTTCTCCGACTGTGTGGAGCGGTTACACCCTCCTATTTGTTGGGTTGTGCACAATTTCCGTTCTTGCTAGCGGTTCTCTGGCGATCTTTCGACTAGAAAGGTGTTGTACCTGATGGCATCAAGTCTTGTTAAAGAGTGGGGGAAACTCAAACTCACATAAGAAGAAGAAGAAGAAGTACCGGATGCCAACAATACGACAAGTGACCATTTGGATTCCCAAATTGCTTTATGCTTGGTGGGTAAGTTACTGACCAAGAATACATTCATTGCATAGGCTCTCAAGAACACCCTGCAGAATGCGTGGACACCTGCCAATGGTTTGATGGTAAAAGACCTAGATATTAATAATCTATTTGCCTTTTATTTTTTCTATGAAATCAATAGAGACTTTGCTCTTAACGAAGGTCCATGGGCTTTCGATGGCAGCGTTCTGTTACTAAAGCAAATGCTTGGTTTTGAGCAACCCTCGAAGATGAATTTTAGCAAGGTTAGGTTTTGGATTAAAGCATGTGATTTGCCAATGAATAAGAAAACCTATGAATTTCCTGAAGCTATGTTGTCAAAATTTGGAGATTTTGCGAATGATGATGAACATGATGTTTTAGCCCCAACGAAGTATCTAAAATTTCATGTGGACATTGACATAACGAAATCTCTACGTCATGGCATGATGGTGAATGTGGGGGGTGTACCGAAATGGATAAGTTTCAAGTATGTCAAGCTGCCTGACTTTTGTTATGGTTATGGAAGACTAGGCTATGTTTGGAGAGGGTGCCCAGCTTACAAGAATGGCATTGACTAATATGAAGTACAATGTGGTGCTTGGATGAGGGGATCGCCTATTAAGAGAAGAAGAAGGGGAATGGAGGAAGAGTATAAACAAGAGAAGTGTAGATTACTTGAATTGAGGGATAGCGGCAGTGGGAATGGAGAGAGGTCTACTCTCACACTTGAGGTATCCCTTCAATCTAAGCTTCCAACGAAACCAAATTCGAAGATGAATAAAGAGCATGCTGATATGCTTGTTGACGAAGCGGCAAAGAGGCATAGTGCTCAAGAAGCTCTACAATGAAAACTGTCAAAGGATAAGAAAGTGGCTACCGAGAGAGGAAGGTTAACTTGGTTGATGAACAAACTACTGAAACAGAGGCAGAGGTCCTTAAGTGATCCCGCCTAGCACCATGAGTTTGCTATGCATCAACTGCCCAGGGCTTGGCAACCCCCAAGCAGTGAAATCCCTTTGTAGCTTGCTACGGAGAACTAGGTCGCATGTTATCTTCATCTCAGAGAAAAAACTGAGTTGTTTAGAGGTGAAGTTGCTGACAGAAAGGGTTATTTCCAGTCATGGCAGTGTGTATGATGGCTTTTATGTGGATGCTCCTGGTCGCATTGGTGGTATGGCTCTTGTTTTTTTATAAAGATACAAGATTTTTGCTATTATCTCCATTTTCTAACCATATCGATGTCTTGCTAAGTTGGACTCCATATGACCGACTTGGCAGTTCATGGGCCTCTACAACTGGCCTGAAACCCAAATAAATTGAAGACTTGTGACCTTCTTATGGACCTAAAAGATCACTCATCATTACTGTGCGTTGTGACAGATGATTACAACGAATTCTTCTTTAATCTTGAGAAGCTTGGAGGTCCTCCAAAGCCATAGTATATACTTGAGAAATTTCAGGTAGCACTGGATGCTTGCGTGTTATTTGATCTTGGCTTTGTGGGTTGTCAATATACTTGGTGGAAAGACCAAAGTGGTCGGGACTCTGCCGAGGAGCACCTTGATTGTATGTGTGCCCCTGAAGAATGGCTATCTATTTTCCCTCATGCTATGGTCGAGCACCTAGATGAAGATTTATTGGATCATCTACCTTTACTTCTAAAAACTCAACCTGAGCTTAATGGAGTTAGAGCAAGAGACATCGTAGGCGCTTTGCAATTATGTGAGCAGGTGATGTGCGTTTTGAATGTGTAATCCAGCATGCTTGGGCAGCTTGGGAGTCCAACGACGTGGTTGGTAATTACTTGTCAAAACTAGATAGGTGCGTGAGAGAACTAAAAAATGGAATATGGAAGAGTTTGGCCATGTACATAGAGAGATATTTAAATGCAAGAAGATGTTGAGGTTTGCTACTGATATCCATAAGCGAAAAGAGGTTTTCCAAGATTTGCGTCAATGGCATTAAAGGAGGAGATCCTATGGTGGTAACACTCTCGGATGGATTTTCTTCGATATGGGGATTCTAACTCCAGCTAGTTCAACAAATGGGCCAACATAAGACGCATCATTAACACCATTCAAAACTAAAGGGGCCCGGTGGGCTTTTCTATATCGCGGCTGCTGATTTGGAATGGATCATGGTTGACTTTTGTAGCTCCTTGTTTTCAACGTCAAACCCCATAAATATTTCATTGGTGATGGATGTTATTCCTCACAAGGTCTCGGCTGGAATGAATTCAATGCTTATGCTTCCTTATAGTAAAGATGAGATCACCAAGCCCTTAACCAAATGCATCCTGGAAAAGCGCCTAGCCTCGATGGTATAATCCATTTTTCTTTCAAAAATATTGGTCTATTGTCGATGATGATGCTTGCAAAGCTGTGCTTGGTATTTTGAATGGTCATCAGATCCCAAATGGGTTGAACCATACATATGTCACTCTTTTTCCTACAAAACATAAGCCTGTGGATATAAGTGATTATAGACCCCTTTGTGATGTTATTTACAAATTTGTCACCAAGACTATAACCAATAGACTGAAAAGTATTCTACCGAGGATGTTTTCTGATTGTCAAGGTCCCTTCACTCCTGGTTGGCTAATTTCGGATAATATTTTAATTGCATTTGAAATTTTTGATTCTATGCACTGCCATTTGGGTGCTAATGGAAGCATAGCGATCAAATTAGATATGTTCAAAGCTTCTGACAAAGCCAAATGGGGGTTTGTTTGGCAAGTCATGCTAAAGCTTGGATTTGTTGCTGAATGGGTTAACTTTGTTATGCATTGTGTAGAAACTGCCTCCTTTTTTCATCATAAATGAAGCGCCATGTGGTTATGTTAGGCCTACAAGGGGTCTTCAGCAGGGGGACCCCATTTCCCCATATTTATTCTTATTTTGTGCTGAAAGTCTGTCCTATTTATTGTCAAAAGTCGTAAATATGGGCCCTCTTCATGGTCATCGTATTTGCCACAATGCTCCTATCGTCTCTCACCTTTTATTTACAGATGATACTATTATATTTTATAGAGCTAATGAGCAAGCATTCTTGTGTTAAATGACAAGGCAACAAAATCGATGTGGCCTTTAGTAAAGGTATGCCCCAGGATTGAAAAGATGCAATTCTTATTAAGTTGGACATCAACGAAGTCCTAGCGCACGAGAAGTATTTAGGACTTCCTACTTATGCTGGTCGGTCTAAAAAGAAGGCCTTTCTCCCAATTGAGGACCGAATTCATAAGCGTCTGAAGAGTTGGATGGCGAGGCATCTATTATGGTCAGGCCGGGAAGCGCTGGTTAAAGCTATAGTGCAGGAAATTCTGACTTATTCTATAAGGGTGTTTCGGTTCCCTAAGAGCCTTTATAATAGGATTGATTAATCAGTTTTGGTGGGGGCATCCTCCTGATTCTCATAAGATGCATCTAGTAAGCAGAGATTAGCTTTGTAGTAGCAAGCTTGAGGGCAAGTTGGGTTTCAAAGATATTGAGGCATCTAATTGTGCTTTACTAGCAAAGGAACTGTAGCGGATCGTGTCCAATTAAGAGTCTCTAGTGTTTCAAATCTTGAAAGGCAAAATACTTTCCCCATTTTCTGATTCTCTAAGCTGAATTAGGGCATCGCCTTATTTTCACATAGCGCAGTCTTTGGGCATCAAATGATATTGGAAGAGGGTTCAAGATGTCAAGTGGGGATGGATTTTCTCTAAATATTTAGGATGCTAAATGGTTGCCTCGACCCACATCTTTTATGGTAATCACTCCCTTCAAACCTCAATTTCCATTTATAAGGGTTGGAGACCCTATTGATCAAGAAAGAGACGAATGTAATATGGTAATAGTCAATGAAGTCTTCATGCCGATGGATGCTAAAATCATTCAAATGATTCCTTTAAGTGTTCACTGGCCTGAAGATAAGTTCATATGGCATTATTCTTTGATGGGTAAGTTGACCGCCAAGCCGGTCTACCACTTTGTAATGTGTAAACGGCAAGCCAAGGGACCAGGGAGTAGCATGGATCGAAAAGCTGAGTGGACTATCCTTTGGCATCTCAACATTCCCTCTAGAATCTGAATGGTTGCTTGGCGTTGCTGTGCTATTGCCCACTGCTGTGTAACTCGTAAGAAGGGTCCCAAATTTCTCCATGAAATGTAACCTTTGTAAGGTAGTTGAAGAATTGTTCATGCACTTTTTGAATGTCCTACCAGTATATAAGAAGGAAGCACTTTTCACCAGATTGTGGAAACATGTCGATTCCCATCGTCATAGGATGTGTTTTGGTCCGCTCGGTCAATTCTAGATGATGATGAAGCATGGGGCAAGTTCATTGCTATTACGTGGGAGGTGTGAAATGTAAGAAATCGTGCCTTGTTTGGCACTCGTCCTGAGTTCAGAAGCTATAACCTTTGTCTGTGAATATCAAGAGACTAAGGACAGAGTAGATATCCACCCGAGTGCTTCTTCTACATGCTGGCGTCTCCCTGATCCTGGCTTCAGAAAGCTGAACTTCGATGTAGTGAGCTGGGAAGGTGTTTGACATGGGTAGGGCTATATGTTACAAAGCAACGATAGGGACATACTATGTTGCGGGATGAAGCAGGGCTCTACCTTTCTTGGGCCTGAGATTAGAGAAGCCAGGGCTTGCCCTATGCTCTACAACAAGCTCTAAGTTAGGGATACAAAGTGTTATTATTAAGGGAGATTCTCAAGCGCTAATTGCTAAGCTCCAAAAGAAGACTTCTATTGATGCTGACATTGTTATGGTCATTCATGATATCGTTTTACTCAGTTCTCAGTTTAGCTTTTGTGCTTTTCAATTTACTAGAATGAAAGGAAATGGAGTAGCCCATGCTCTTACTAATTTTTGACACTATGATCCGAGTGTTCGAATTTGGTTGGATGATCTACTAGATGATGTTTTCAATTAGGATTTGAATGACTTTTGTTGTAATTTACATTTGTAGTAATATTACTCCCTTCTTTCTATTGTTGATGATGATGATGATGATGTAGTGCTAGCTATATGTGGGCTAAAGAAGATTCTTTCCATAAGTTAGGATAGTTGTCGAGATCATGATGATTTCTTGTAGGGATCATGAAAATTTCTTAGCCCCTCATGAAAGTACTAGAAGCTTACTACAATCAAGGGGCCAAAATCTTATCTAATCAAAGGCACTCACCCTAGTGGTGTAACTATAACTACATCAACAGCTTCCATTTTTGTATCTAATTTGACAGTATAAATATAACCCATTCCTTATTTGCCTCCGCCAGTCAACAAAACTCATAATCTTTTTGTTCATCAATCAATCTCTCTTTCTCTCTCTTCTTGGTTATAATTATGCGAGCTAAAGCAACATCATTCATGTTGGCTTTGGCAACCTAAGATAAGGTTCCAAATTGAGATTTTGACATATTAAGCTACAGTAAGTGTTAACTCTTTTATAATGAATATGTATTGTTTTATTACATTTTTTTACAGTGTCGATTGCATATCCATAGAAGTGTTCAGTGTGCAGTGTTATATCGGTGATCACCTTAACGTTGTTCATTTGTGCATGCAACCAATGTTTTAGTGTTCATTATCCCCTATCGAGGAGTCAATGTTTGGGTTATCCATAGGCACAAAGTGTTTCGTCTCCCTCATTTCAAAAATAAAATGAAGTTCCAAACAATTTTTACATTGTTGGGTTTGCTCTACTGGGACTCTATTCTCACTTTTAAAATATTTTAATGTTTTTAGGTTGATCTTGTTGTTGCATGCTTGTGGTCATGGAGATAGGAGACACTCGGCTAGAATAAGGAAATACATTTATAATCATGTGATAATTAGTTTTCGTGTTTTAAATATATCAACAGTCTTATTATGACTATCTAAATTGTAGCATAAAGTTCATAAGCTATCAATGAACTGGATTTTTGTTAGTCCCTCTAATTTAATAGTGGTAGTGGCCTTGCGTACCTCTAAGATACATGGCATAGAACCTTAAATTATTTTTTTTCGCTTCTTAATAACTACATTGCAAATATATAATACCTTTAAAAATCTAGGGGCTATAGTAGACATGATAAAAAGAAGACCAGAGATTTAAGGTCAAGCATATAGATATAGCAAATGAATAATTCAATTTAGATATTGATTTAGGTAGTATCAAGAAGATTGGGCCACATTGATCTACAACAAGTTAAATATAGTCATAAAGCCTAAACTCATTATAAAACTCTTGTCTTTAGGACTTATAGTTTGCTCTTAGGTAAGTCCAAGGAAAACTTCTCAATTGCATTCATAGTGACCTTAATCTGAATTACACAAGCAGAAAAGGAAATGGGATCCAAATCAAAGCTAAATCTCCTAAAAAGAGGCAAATATCTAGGAGATAAAATACTTTGGAAAAAAATCTAATCTGGTGAGTACTAGAATCATAATAGAGAATCTCTAATAGATTTCCTCTGAACCTCATACAAGCAATGCTAAGATCAACCTTAAGGGAAAGGCAAAAAAGCAAGTAAGCTTTTTCTCTATTCTAAATTCTCTATTCATACCTCCCTCTCTTACTTGAGCGTTGGGAACTCTTAAAAGGGGGAAAAATCACTTTTCTCCTTATTAAGTTCTTTGCAAGTTCTCATGGTTGGCATTTCCCTATCCCCAGGTTGTATAACTCACAATTTGCGAAAACATCCTTTCGAACTTGTAATGAAACATTTGGCACTAAGTATAGGTGCACAGACAAAGAATGCCCTAAAAGAAGAGTAATGGACAAAAAAGAAAGGTGAGAAACGAACCCACGTGTGAAGATTACATCAATCTCAAGGCTTCATAGTGACAGATGATTTAGGAAGCACATATCCTGAATAGCCATTAGCAACAACTTCCTTCATGAAAAGCATTAGGACTGGATGTGCTAAGAGGCCATAGTGAATTGAGGCGAATAACGCACACATATGTATATGTATGTATGCAAATATGCCCAGGTGTGTTTGTGTGTGTGTGTGTGTGTGTGTGTGTGTGTATATATATATATATAGATATATATATACATACATATATATATGTATTTAAAAACACACGTACACACATACATATATACATACACACACACATATGCATACAAAAATACATACAGACACACACACACACAAGCATAATTATATATATATATATTTATATATATATATATATATAATATATATATTATATACCATACATACTACATACACATACACATACATATACCATACATATACATATATGTATATATATGTACACACACACAAACATATATATATATATATATATATATATATATATATATATATATATATATATATGTATATGTATGTATGTATTGTAATATATATATCTATACATGTATATGCTATGTATGTGTGTGTATATATATATATACATATGTATGTATGTATGTATGTATGTATGTTATGTATGTATGTATAATATATTATATATATATATATATATATGTTATATATGTATACATATACATATATATATATACTATACATATTATATATATATATATATATATATATATATATATATATATATATATATATATATATATATATATATATATATATATGTATATATATATATGTATACATACACATATATATATATATGTATATATATATATATATATATATATATATATATACATATATATATACATATATATATACTATATATACCATATATCATATATATATATATATATATATATATATATATATATATATGTGTAATAATATATATATATTATATATACTATATATATATATATATATATAATATATATATATATATATATATATCTATCTATATATATATATATTATATATATATATATATATATATATCCATGCTTAGGTAAGCACCATGAATTTTGGTCATCATATCTTAATCGAGGGTTTGTGATTTACGGGAGAAGTTTGAGAGGTTGTCACGTATGTTTTGTTTATTGAAAAAATTGTGAGTTCTATGGGAAGGGGTCTTTGCAACCCTGCACATAACGCTGGCAAAAATTTTGGTTCGGGTCACACAAATCGGGCAACATAGAAATTCGGACAAAAAATTGATGTACAATACGCAATTTTTTTCCAGGTCAGATAATTTAGACGTGGCTAAATTCGGATCAAAATCAGATTCAGACAATGGAGATATGTGAAATGTTGTGTCTAGATTTATAATTTGGACCAAAATTCATGGCCCACATGATTTTTTTTTGGTCAAACAATTTAGGTGTTCGGGTCGGACAGCTTTTTACCATCTCTACCTGCACATTTCTCATCTCTCTTTGTCGAACTAATGCCACTGCCCCATTCCCTCTCTCTCCTTCCACCCCTCTCTTCTTCTTCAAAGCATAGCTTGGCTACTGTGCCTAGTGGACAATCCATGTTTTCTCCAGTAATTACCTAAATTTAAAAAGAGTCACACTTTCCTTCACAGGGATCTCCAATCCTTCTCGGGATCATCTCTGTCTGGTTTAGTGGATGTAGAAGCCTAGAAACTGTCACCAAGGCATCCTCATCTCCCCAATTATCCGCTTCTTCTTCAATTTCCACTGCTGTCGATGGTAGCTTCGTGATGTACCAGTGAGATAAGTTTCTTCATCGGCCTCTCCTTTGAAGATTAAGCTGATTAGGTTTTCCAATCTTTATGTTTTACTAATTAGCATTTCATGTCATGTGTTCATATTTTATAATATCTATAATTATTTGTACTTATGCTTTTCCTTTGCATCTAATGCTTAAGGCCTTTTCAAGTCTAGCCAACGTTAGGTCCTTTGCCGTCTATGCCATCCTTCGATATGGAAGAAATTTGGGTAACTTTAACAAAGCCAAATTTAATCTCTATTCTCCATTTAGTTATATGTAAGTAAATCTATGCTATATTAGCCATCATTTGAAAGCATAAGTCTATGTCTTTTGGGATATTTGATACAAGCTATCTCTTTTACTCCTTGTCCCACATAGGAGGATTAGAAGCCTCTTGTGAGGTTTTTATTACTCCCTTTTCCTTGGACTTGTTGAATTTTTTTGGGCTTGATTTTAGTAGTTGGGTAGGGTGAGGGTAAATCAGCACACACGAGCGTGCGCTGCCCGCTCGCCTGATTCGGGCTAGACACGGTGCAACCGTGGGCTGTGTGTGCTAATTTTTGGAGAAATATTCTTTTAGGTTTTGTCTGTTAGCTACGTAATAGTCAATAATTGCTTGCTTATTTCTCTCCCCCTTTCCTCCAGTGATGGCTTGGTTTTCTAAGTCTGCCAAGATCATATGGGAGTGATTGGAGGTCAAATATGGAGCTGATGATGCTGGAAAAAAAGTATAAGTGGTTGATGAATGGCTGCAGTTCCATATCACTGATCATAAACCAATCATAGAGCAGGTTCATGTTTATGGGAACCTGTATGCTGAAGTTCTAAATGAAAACATGAAGATGTACGATATTTTGCAGACTAATGTGCTGATCAGGAAATTCCTAACATCCTAGAGTGGCTAAAAGAATCAATTTAAGCATAAGAAGAAATATCTCACCCTATAGGAACTGATCAACCACATGACAACTGAAGAGGCTAATCATCTCAAAGATAAACTGGATTCCCTACCCTTAAATTCTTCTAAAGCTAACTGAGTTAAATCTGCTGTGTCTACTCACAAAGACAGTTTAAAGGTAAAGGTACGAAGAATCAAGAGCTAAAACATCCTAGGCAGCAGAACAAGTTCAGCAACAAGATTCTAAAACCAAATGGTTATGTGATGTTTGCAGTAAACTATGACACAAAGCATACTAGTGTCCACTCTGCAAGGGACAGTCCCAATTAAACCAGAAGCCTCCCAAACAACCTGTAGCATAGGCCAACCTTGCTGAAGACACTTAAATCATCTGTGCTGTAGTCGAAGAGGCAAACTCGGTGGCAAACAGTGCTGAATGGGTCCATGACACTGGAACTTCAAGGCACTTCTGTGCTAACAAGGAACTTATGCAAGACTTTAAAGACGTGACAAATAGTGAATGCTCTACATGGGAGACTCTACGACTGCTAGAGTTATTGATAAAGGGAAGATTCTTCTGAAATTTACTTTTGGAAAATTATTGTCCTTACGAAATGTGGTCTATGTGCCTTCTCTTCGTATAAACTTTATTTTTGTATACTTCTTAACAAAGCTAGACAAAAAACTGTTGTTAGAGATGACAGTGTTGTTATATCTCATAATGGGGTCTTTGTTAGGAAGTGATACCTGAATGAAAGTTTGTTTGTACTTAATCTTGCTTTTGAGACCATGAATGGAAATGCTTCTACTCCTTATATTGCTGAGTTTGTTAATCCATGGCATGGTAGGCTAGGCCATGTTAATTTTGCTTCCATAACACAACTCAAGATAAGAAATTTTTAGTGACAGGCGAGAAAAAGCTTGTAGTGATTTTCCACAAGTGCACAGTTCATCGTCATAGTAATTATGGGTATCGATCCTCATGGATGAATTATGAAATCAAGCCACTAAGGCGAAAGTAAATATCCAGTCTAAGATAAGCGGAAATTTTTATTACATCAACTAAATTCTAATGTCTAATAATACCTAAAGTAGAAACGAAATGCCATCAATTTCAACGTGCACATCCAAACAATAAAGTGAATGATATCAATATGAGCATGCCAAATTATAAACTGGGACAACAACTAAACTAGCCATTAGCCAATGGAATTCAATGACTCCTTCGTGAACTTGAATTTGAGAATCCACTCCAATGCCTAAAAATTTTTAGAATTAGGACCTATTGCTTGAAATCTTGATAGAAAATTAAGCTAAAGTCTACTCAAATTTAATGAACCCAAGCTTAATTACACAAAACCCAGAGTTAGATATGAAGTTGGAGAGTGGAATAAAGAATAAAACTCCAAATTTGTAAATCTAAGCTACTGCTACCCTCAATATGAAACCGGAAAAAAACAAAAAAATTAATAACTCAAAAAATTCTACTCTACTCTCTATCTTCTGTCTCTACTGCTTTTAAAGTTTTGGTAGAACGGCCTTTAGAACACAACCATCTCTGGCTCCTCAAAAACCCAGTCTTCATTGCTTCATTATTGCTTTCTTTAAAGCCCCTGTAACTATAAAACCTTGATGCTGATGATGATGGAACTGATAGGTAACGACTGGTTGTGATAATGGGACAATGAATGTTGATGATTGAAGGAGGAGAGAAAACGAGAGAGAGCCATGGTAGACGAGGAGTCATGGGTTCTCTGGGAAGATGAAGGAGCATAACAATATTTCTTGGTTCCTGGGTTGCACGAGAAAAGAAGAAAGGAGGGGAGGAAAGGATGTTCACGGGATTCATGTGTGGGAGAACAAAAATGAAGGAGGTTGAGAGGAAATCTGGGAGTTTGGTAGGCATGTGGGCCTTGATCCAAAACTAGGGTAAATAAACCAATGGCCCACGTACCACTTGAGAGAAAGAAAAAGGGAGAAGGAAACTAGGAAGGAGGGGGAAAGCTGGGTTTCAGGCACTACTGGGCCATGGAAGGAGAACAGCCCAAAGGGGGCACTTAGGCTAGGCCTGAATAGAAGTAAAGAGAAAGAGAGAAGGGAGGTTGCATCACACATTGGGCCGACCTACACGAAGAAGATATGCGGAGGGAGTGCTAGGAAGGGGAGGAAGGGAGCTGCCCGAGCTGGGCCTCTAGCGAGTGGGCCGCATGAAAAGAAAGCGAAAATAATCGGCCCGAAGTGAGGAGATAGAGGAGAAAAGGGCGCCGAGGCTACTGAGCTCTGAGAGCCAATTGGGCCGTGTGCTGGACTGATGCAAGCATTAGGTTGGGTCTTCTTCTCTCTTCTTTCTTCATTTGATCCATAACCTTGTTAATTCAATTTTTTAATCTAATTTCTCAATATCCTACAAAACAAATAAAACAAATTAAAATTCTAATTTAAATGTTTAGTTTGAGCAAATATTAGATAATAAAGGGTATAAAATGTAATAATTTCAGGTTGAACAATACCCCTATACGTATGTTTTCCTCGTCCTCGAGTAAAATAAAATTAAAAATTTTAGAAAAAGAAAAATAAAATCCTAACTCACTTTCGTAGGAATCACGGTTGCACTTAGCATGTGCAACAAGCCCTTTACACCTGTAGATACTCCTAGTGGACAAGGAAGGTCTTATAAGGTTTGAAAATCTATAAAAGAAAACAGAAAATCAAAATCAAAAATCTTTTTGGTTTTTTTATTCAAAGTATATGTATAACACTAGGAAAACATATATACATATTCGAACAAGCCACATCACTCAAGTAACTTGAGCACTATATCACATATAAACACAATGTACATATCACGAAATTCTCAATCACCATTGATGACATCTATATAGAATCTTTTATCCCACTTAAGAATTATATACAAGCGCGAGTCGTAGAACCTCACTTTAGGGAAATGTGGAATACTCCCTCTCATGTGTTTAAGATATAACAAGGTTCACTCAAGTCATCTTCCAATCATACAAACTATCACAGGCTTGCTAAGAATCTCAATTCTCCGTCACTAAAATGTAAAATGCAACACAACAATCAAGAGAATTTTTCCGAGTTGTAACGGGGCAAAGGGGTAAGGGTTAGGAGAGGGACAAATGATGTGGGAAATGAGGAGCTAAAAGCCAAGGCTAATGAGCAACCGACACTTGCACCAATTATAATACCCACACCCTCTCTCAAAACAAAATTAAGAACACACCTCACTTAATTGAACTATTGGAAATGAGCATATACAAAGATCATATTCATACCAAACACTCTTATTCTCAACACTTTTCCTTTTCTTCAATTTTTGAGAGTTTTCAACTTTGTTTTTCATTTTTTTGGCTTTTTTTTCCTTCTTATTTTGTTTAATTAATAAAATGAATAAATGGCATGTACAAAAAGAGCACAACTCAATTTCCAAATGGTCATAATGATACATCCCATCATATAACCAATATAAGCCACCTACTACATAAACACCCAAAAGCTGCCCAACATATAATGAAGTATTACTCTACTAGTCTTGGCTTAGGTATAGGAAATGTGTTTAGGCCAACGGCTAAAATAAAGGGTTCATAACAAAAACAGTCAAAGTTCAAAGGTTTAGCAAAGGGTAAAACACTCAAATTATAGGTGGCAATTTGGCTATGTGGTTCACAAAAACAAATGAATGCCTCTGTCATAGTATCATAATGCACATTCTAAATGTGATTTTGAAGAAAATCAAAGCAAGTTCTGGAGATATAATCATGGAAGAGACACACATGAAAGAAAAATGTGAAACTAAAAATGATGAATTTGTCTTTAAGGATCAATATCTCACGGGTTAATCTACCAAAGTCAAACTTGCTTTTGAAAAATGCTCGGCATTAAGACTGTATACAAACATCACACTTTGGACTAAGTTGTATTATGCACACCACATCCATATACAACCTAATACTAAGATACAAGAGGACACGATCAATCAGAATAGCCCATTTATATTCCGCAAAAACAAAAATATTTTTTGATTTTCAAAAATTTTCATTTTTTCCCTCTTTTTTTTAATCTCAATTTTTTTCAATTTTTTTCTAAACATAGTTTCACCACTCCCACACCTAAATCACACAATGTTCTCATTGGATGTGAAAGGAAACATAAAGTAGAAAGTAAAAACAAAGAAGAAAAACATGTATACAAAAGAAAAGAAAACTCAAAAGGGAGAAAATGATAAGAACCTAAAAATCAAAAGAAAAATAATAAAATTAAAATAAAGCAACAAATACATACAAAAGAAAACAAAATAAAAAGAGAAGAAAAAGAGAAGAAATTATACTAGGTCAGGGGTTGAATTACACCTAAGCTATAGACTTCTGAAATATATTTTGACAGTGTCTCATGGAACATCAGCCACTCCATATCAAACATAAAATTGCTACTCAAATCAAACCCATTAGAGCACGTAGTAGCTTATCAAATAGGCAAGAACAACTCTCAGTAAAAGTATGAAAATAGAAATTAACGAGTTCGTGCCAAATATAGTATATTCACCATGTCAATGCAGCACAGTTAAGAGCTTGCTTCAACTTGTCAAATTGTTGGGCCCGAACATCAAACAAATAGACATACTCAAAATTAGCCAGTAAATTGGTCATCGGTCTAGAAATTTGTCATCATGAATGAACTGTCTAGGCAAATTAGAGGGTCCTAAGTCCACAAGTCTCTTAATTTCAATAGGCGCAAGAGTCTGGTCTAAAACCAAGCTCATAGGCACCAAAGTCTCAGACTCTACAAAATCAGACTTAGATTTCTCGAGGATATGGTTAGTTATGAAGGGATCAAAAGAGAAAGAGTTATGTTCAACACAAAAACCATTGTCAAAACTTTCATTGATATCAAATCCACATGAAAAAGATTCATCTTTCACAGAAAAATATCATCAACAAATTCCAAATTATTGGGTTCAACATCCTTCTCACATGACCTAGGTAAACAAATGTCTTCTGACTCATCTAAAGCATGATGCTCAACTTCAGTTGTGATGCTCAAATCTAACTTACTAGCATTCTCAAATTCTTCAGTCTTCTCAAACTCAATTTCTTCAAAGATTTAGGATTCAAACCCACAACGATGAAAATTTCCCATTTTTCAAAATTTTCATTCAGTTGAGCACGATAATCATTAAGTCTCAACAGATAACTCCAGAAAGATTCATACTCGACTTGTGGGAGATTGAAAACTAGCATTCTTGAATCTTTTTTTTCCAATTTTAAGAATTTTCCAATTTTTTTAGGGGTTTTAAATTTTTTTTAAAATTCTTTTTTGTTATTGAAAGAAAAAGTAAAAGAAAAAACAATGACTTTAAGACAACTAACTACAAACTAATGACTAAAACTAAGAAACAAGACACTGAAATAATTAAGTTAACAAAAAAAATAAACTAACAAAAATAAAACCGTATTACCAAAGGAAAAAAAAGATCTAAAAGACTCAAACAACAAAAAGTGACCTAACATAGAAAACTTAAAAGGAGCCCACAAATAAACTGTGTACACCATTTTCTTTTTCAGATTTTTGCTTTAAACACGCAAAAATAGAAAAAATCTAAAAGGAAAAAGAAAAAAATAAAATTGAACAGAAAATCAAACTCTTGAAATTAGAACACTATATGCAAAAAAGTTCAGCACAATCACAAGAACATGAATATATTTGTTTTCAATTTTTTCTGTCCACAAACTGTGCTAAAAATTCTAAATAGAAAATTATTCCTAAAACTCACAAAAAATGCTAGAAATTCCTCAAAATCACCCAAAAATTTATCTAGACTCTAAAAATCATAGAGAATCTAAGAAAAATATTAGCATAGAAAAATTCACGCCAGAACTACTCGAAAAAATTCAAACAATAGCTAAAATTCCTGAAAAACCTACACTGATGTTGTTCCTGTTTTGCTTTTTTTTTTTTTTTTTGAATAGAAGCCGGAGTTGTTAGTTCTGCTTTTTTTTTTTATGCAGATGATAACATTTAAAAATCAAAATGAAATTGACCGATACAAAGAAAATACTAGCGCAATTCAAAAAATCAAAAGAAATCTAAACTAACTAAACTAACACACGAAATCAAAAATCAAAAATACAAAACAAAAGCAATGAAAATGACTCAAAAATGACTCACAATGACTCGATGCAACCTAATTTCTCAATCTCTTTCTTGACAATGGCTCCAAAAACTTGTAGTGATTTTCATAAGGGCACAATTTATCACCATAACAATCATAGGTGTCGATCCTTTGGGATGAATGATAAAATCAAGCCACTAAGCCTAAAGTAAATAACTAGTCTAAGATAAGGGAAAACTTTTATTAGATCAACTAAATTCTAATGTCTAATTGCACACAAATTAGAAACTGAATGCCATCAATTTCGACGTGCATATCCAAACAACAAAACGAATGATACCAATCTGAGCACGCCAAATTATAAACTAGGACAACAACTAAAGTAGAGGCCATTAACTAGTGCAATTCAATGACACTTTTGTGAACTTGAATTTGAGAATCAACTCCAATGCCTAAAAAATTTTAGAATTAGGAGCAATTGCTTGAACTCTTGATGGAAAATTAAGGTAAAGTGCAGTTAAATTTAATGAACCCAAGGTTAGCTACACAAAACCTAGAGTTAGATCTGAAGTTGGAAAGTGGAATGAAGAATAGAACCCGAAATTCATAAATCTAAACTACTGCTACCCTTAATCTGAAACTGAAAAAAATTTAAGAACTCGAAAAATTCTACTCTGCTCTCTATCTTCTATCTCTGTGGCCTATGAATTTTTCGCAGCCAGCCTCTAGAACCCAACCATCTCTGGCTCCTCAAAAAGCCAGTCTTCATTGCTCTATTTCTGCGGTCTTTAAAGCCCTTGTATCCGCATAAGCTTGATGGTGATCATGATGGAACTGATGGGTAACAGTCGGATGTGATAATGGCACAATGAATGTTGATGATTGAAGGAGGAGTGAGAGAGAACCATGATAGATGAGGAGTCACGGGGTCTCTAGGAAGATGAAGGAGCACAACTGTGTTTTCTAGTTCCTAGGTTGCACGAGGAAAGAAGAAAGAAGGGGAGGAAAGGCTGTTCACGTGACTCACACATGGGAGGAAAAAAAATGAAGGAGGTTGAGCGGAATCTGGGAATCTGCTGGGCGTGTGAACTTTGATCCAAAACTGAGGTAAATAAACCAATGGCCTGTGGCCCACTTGAGAGAAAGAAAAGGGGAGAAGGGAAACTGGGAAGGAGGGCGGAAGCTGGGTTTCAGACGCTGCTGGGCCAGGGAGGGAGAACAAGCCTAAAGGCATTCTTGGGCTAGGCCTGTATAGAAGCAAAGAGAAAGAGAGAAGGAAGGTTGTATCACACATTGAGCTGGCCCATGGGAAAAAGGATAGGCGAAGCAAGCGCTGGGAAATGAAGGAAAAAGAGCCGCCTGGGCTGGGCCTCTAGCGAGCAGGCTACGGGAAAAGATAGCAAAAAGAACCCACCCAAAGTGAGGAGATGGAGGAAAAAAGGGCACCCCGGCTACTGAGATCTGAGACCCAATTGGGTCGCATACTGGGCTGATGCAAGCATTGGGTTGTATCGTCTTTTCTCTTCTTTATTTGTGTGATCCGTAAGCTTGTTAATTCAATTTCTTTAATCTAATTTCTTAATTTCCTACAAAACAAACAAAACATATTAAAATTCTAATTTAAATATTTAGTTTGAGCAAATATTAGATAATAAAGAATATAAAATGTAATAGTTTCAAGTTGAACACTCTTATAATGGGGTCTTTGGTAGGAAGGGACACCTGAATGCAAGTTTGTTTGTACTTATTCTTGCTTCTAAGACCATTAATAGAAATGCTTCTAGTTCTGCTTATATTGCTGAGTTTGTTGATTCGTGGCATAGGAGGCTAGGCCATGTTAATTTTGCTTCCATAACAAAACTCAAGAATCTGTGCTTAGTTCCTACTGTGAATCTTGATAATTTTTCTCATTGTCAGGTGTGTGTAAAAACTAATATCCCAAAAAGTCTTTCAAACTTGTCACTAGTTTTAAAATATAACTACTAGGACTAGTACATTTAGACCTAGCAAACTTCAAAAACATAGTCACCAAAGTTAGAGGGGATATTATATCCCTTTTGTGGATGATTACTCTAGATATACCAGAGTATACTTCCTTAGGTCAAAAAATGAGGCTGAGAAAATGTTTTTGAAATACAAGACAGAAGTAGAAAACCAAGTGGACTAGAAAAATCAATTGACTTAAAATTAATTAGGGTTGAGAATATAAGACCAACTCTCTGACTATCTTTTGTGAGAAAAATGATATCATACATGAGGTTAGTACACCCATACTCTCCAAAAGAATGGGATACCTAACGTAAAAATAGAACCCTTAAAGAAATGATGAATGCCATGCTTAAAAGTTCAGGCCTTTCTGATAATATGTGAGGGAAGTTATTTTATCTGTCTATTATACTCTTAATAAAGTACCCCATAAGATGTTAGACCAGACCGCGTACAAACTAAGAAAAGGCTACACCCCTAACTTGAGTTTCTTAGGGGTGTGGGGATATTTGGCTGAAGTTCCCCTATCTGGGCTGAAACAAGAAAACATTGGTTCTAAAACTTTTGATTCTGAGTTGATTAGTTATACCAAAATAGTACTGCATATAGATTCATGTCATTGAATAACTTCTATTTATGAATCTAGGGATGAAGAATTCTTTGAGCATATTTTTCCTTTGAAAAAGAATGTCTATAGCGTTGGGTATGAATCTCTGTACATGACAATATTAACAAGCCTACTTTTAGTTCCGTTGTTAGAGACTTGATTGATGAACCTAGGAGGAATAAGAGACATAGAGTTGAGACTAGTTTTGGTCTTGAATTTCTTACTACCTTTTTGATTGAAGATTTTGATGTAGATTTCTTGACCTATGAGCTAATTTCTGCTTTCTTTATCGAAGAAGATCCAAAAATTTTTGTAGAGCCCATGAGATATATAGATGCTTATTTCTGGAAAGAGGCCATTAAAAGTGAATGAGACTCTCTAATGTCAAATCAAACTTGGGTGTTGGTTGACTTACCTAAGGGTAGCAGGCCTAGTAGTAGTAAATTGATCTTCAAGAAAAGTTAGGACCTAATGGTTAAATTTAGCAAAACTGACCCGAGATCCGAAACCTGAATCGAATTTCTTAGACCTATACCTGACCCGATATCGGAAATAGGCTGACCTGAAAGTAGACCCAAAACCCAAATTGACCTGAACCGAACTATACCCGACCCAAAATTTCCACCGAAGTTGCTTATTTTTGCATGACAAGCTTATTAGACAAAAAATTGGTCGACCCGAACTGAAATTCACCCAACGTAAATCAAACTAACTCGGAATGTTACTCAACCCGAAACATGACCTGACCTAAACTTCACCCAACTTATACTCAAACCAAATGACCCAATTACTAAGTCTGATAAATACAAAGCCAGGCTAGCAATTAGTGGATTTGACCTGAAAATGGAGATGACTACTTTGACACTTATTCTCCTATTTCCAAAATTATCACCGTTAAGACTCTAATCGCCTTATCTGCTGTACATGGTTTTGTTGTGCATCAAATGGACGTGAAAACAATGTTCCTTAATGGTGACCTAGAGGAAGATATTTTTATATCTCAACCTGAGGGACGTGTGGTTCCAGCGCAGCACAATGATGTCTGTAAGCTCAGAAAATGCCTTTACGGCCTAAAACAGGCCCCTAAATAGTGGTATGAGAAGCTTGACCATATAATGATATAACATGGTTTTGCTGTGAATACTTCTAATTCTTATGTGTATTCAAAATTGATTGGTTCTTATTGTGTGATAATATATATTTATGCTGATGACATGTTGATCTTTAGTATTAATGTGCATGTCGTTAATGAGAAGAAAAAATTATTGTCTTCCATTTTGAATGAAGGAAATCGACAAGGCAAATATGATCTTGGCGATCAAAATTAGAAAGATAAATGATGATTTTTCTTTGTGTCAGTCTCATTATATTGAGAAATTTTAAAGAAATATAACTGTTTTGATATGACTCGTATAGAAAACCTTTATGATCTTAGCATACATCTTAAAAAGAATAAGGGGTCTAGTATTTGCCAAGTTGAGTGTGCTAAAATCATAGAAAGCGTAATACTTCTCATGAACTATACACGACTTGATATTGCTTATACTATTAGTAGGTTAAGTCGTTATACGCAAAGCTCTAGTAAAGAGCATTGGGATGCATTGTTTCGATTGCTCAAGTACCTGAGAGGTATCACACACTGGTGTTCACATTTAATAAGTTTTCTGCTGTGTTAGAAGGATTTTGTCATGCAAACTGGGTTTCTGATAATGATAAAGTCAGTTCTACTAGTGGTTATGTATTTACCTTATGTGGAGGAGCTATCTCCTGGAAGTTCATCAAGCAAACTTGTATAATGCGCTCTTCCATGGAAGCTGAATTCATTGCTCTTGAGTTGATCAAAAAGCGGAATGGCTGAAAAATCTACTAGTAGATATGCTACTGTGGGGGAGGTAAGCTATGACTATTTCTCTTCACTGTGACTCATATACAGCAATCAGAGTTGCACACAATAGTGTGTATAATGAAAAGAAGAGACACATTCGCATTAGACATGGTGCAATGTATAATGAAAAGAAGAGACACAAAGCTATATTGGTCTCAATATGTGCGGCTTATCCATCCTTATGACATATAGTAGTGCTTCTGAGACGTTGAGCTCTCATGCTCCTAATGGATCTATAGCCCATTGGGGTAGTGCTATTGAGACGCACTTAACGGATTCACTCTTTTATGTGTGAGGTTGAGCAAAATCCTACTCTTAATAATTCCATATCCATTATTATGGTAGTCTATGTTGAGAAGGGCCTAATGAAATTATCTATGTAAGTGTGAAGACGTGGCCACCTCCTATGGGAGAGTCTAGGCTGTCTCTTTAGAGCACTTATAAGAGCCGAGGTGCGCACATAGCCATAAAAAATGCAAGTTAGTTATCACGGAATACACCATAACCATAAGGGGTGATATGTGTTGCAGGGATCTCAACCAGGATCTCTCAAGTTCAAGATTCATTCACGCGATAGTTTCGGTTATTGCCCTACTTCACTACATATCAATTCAATCCAAAGACATTAATACTTAAGTATATAACCCTTCCTTTACCCAGATCCTTTCTTCCCTAGTTTGTATGCCATTAGTAGGGGATTGTTGGAAGTAATGAAAAAATGTAGCACTTTTTTCACAACTACTCGTTGTCCCACATAGGAGGATTAGAAGCTTCTTGTGGGTTTTTATTACTCCATTTTCCTTGGACTTGTTGAATTACTTTGGGCTTGGTTTTAATAGTGTTGTGGTGTAAGGGTGAACTACCACACACGTGCGCACGTAGCCTGGCTACCCGGTCTAGGCTGGGCGTGGTTCAACTGTGGGCTGTGTTTGCTAATTTTTGGAGGAAAATTCTTTTATTTTTTATCCGTTGGCCATTTAATAGTCAATGATTGTTAGCTGATTTCTTTCCCCTTTTCCCTCCAGTAATGGTTGGTGACCTTGATTGCCAGCCAAAAAATCCCATATGTTACCAGATTTTTCCCACCTCCAATAGCTATTTTTTGTGGTATAAATACCCAATTCCTTGGCTACTGCAAAATACACCAAAAAAACTCTTCCCCTCTTCTCTTCTTCTCTACTACCTATTATCTTTACTACTATGGATAATTATAGTCTTATGTATTTCAAGCCTTTGGCCGTGAGTACACGTGTTAAGAGGCTAACTGTGTAAACCGTAGGGAGAGAATGATTGCTTCGACTTGCATCCAGGTTGAGCTGAAATCGCTTTAAGGCAGTGGTACTTCATTGAACAGCTACAGGTGGTGCCTTCATATATTTAGCTTTTTTCCCCCAGAGGAAGTTCCTGCAGATTGCTTCAATGCTCTTTATCACACCCTTTGGCAGTATGAATAAGGATGACTAATATGTGTGCATTGAGAACAACACAGAATTAATGAGCTATAATCTCCCAGCATATGATAAGGATCTTGATGTCCAACATTGAATTCATTTTGTAATTTTCTCAATTACTGCACCACACTCAACTTCGGTCCATTTCCTTGGTGATAGTGGTATGCCTAGATATTTGATTGGGAAAGAGCCCATACCAAATCTAGTCAAGTATGCAATTTCAGTAGATACCTATTCATGTGCCGAGTAATAAGTTTTATGACTTACTACTGTTTGCTTGTAATCTTGTGACCCTACTAAAGTGCTGGAAACCTTCTAACAGGATTTTGACTATTGTTGTATGAGTTTTACAGAAGATCATGAGGTCATCTAGAAAATACAAACTAAGGAGTTTCAACTCCTTACATAATGGATGGAATTTCACTGGTTTATGTGCTACAGCGTGTTGGACGGTCCTTGTCAAGTATTCCATCACCAAAATAAAAAAAAGTGCAGACACTAGATC